>CM040456.1:6746155-6761562 GCA_022758105.1 Pangasianodon gigas | reverse complement strand
AGGTCTGCCTCTGAGCGCCATTCGTCCTCTGCAACTGATCCAGAATGCAGCTGCACGATTGGTTTTCAACCTTCCTAAATTTTCCCACACCACCCCATTGCTGCGCTCCCTCCACTGGCTTCCTGTAGCTGCCCGCATCAGATTTAAAACACTGATGCTCGCCTACAAAGCCAAAAACGGACCAGCACCCACTTATCTCCAAGCACTTATCACACCTCGAGCGCCACCACGCTCCCTCCGATCCTCTAGCACTGCTCGACTGGTCCCACCATCTCTCAGAGTACAAGGAAGGCATGCATCGAGACTCTTCTCTGTTCTGGCACCAAGGTGGTGGAATGAACTTCCCCTAGATGTCCGAAAAGCTGAGTCACTGGCAGTCTTCAAACAACGTCTAAAGACTTACCTCTTCATAAAATACTTAAATTAGCACAAAAAAAAAAAAAAAAAAAAAAAATCTCCTCCCCAACAGAGTTTTGGACTGATGGTATTCCTAGTTTGTGACCTAGCGAGCCAATATCAGAATGTATTTTTGATAGACTTATTGCACTATTGTAAGTCGCTCTGGATAAGGGCGTCTGCCAAATGCCATAAATGTAAATGTAAATGTAAATGTAAATGTGAATTATCTAAAGGATCATGGATGCATGAATTAGAGTATTGTGATGCATCTCATATATCAGATCACACACTATTGTATGAAATAATGTCAACATAGTGCTCCACAAGCGGAAGAAATCAGATACTGTGTTTGTGTCCAATAGAAACAGTAGAAGAGATTCTTAAAGGCATTCATGAGAATGACATGAACGGGCTGAATTGCTGAACAAGTGACAGGAACCTTGACTATGTGTAAGGCTGAGAAGTCTAATGTGTTAAAAAGAGAAAGAGAGTGAAAATAGAGCTCGGGTAGAGAGGACTAGATAAACAAAGAAAAGCTGAAAGTGTTGGTAAAGTATGGCCTTTAATAAGGCTCAAAAGGTCTAATGTTTTTTAATTAATTATTTAGCAGTTAACTAAACACAATGCAGCGTTTAATGACAAAAATGAAATTTTATAAGAAATGAGTGTGTGTACAAGCATCTTAGACAGAAACAAACAAATTATTGGAACTGCATGTGAATGATCATTCATATCTGCTTCAGTGGGCGCGGCCATGGCGATGTGTTTACGTGTGAGGGAGAGATAAAGTGAGGAGAGAGAAAACCAGAAAATAGAAAGACAGAAAGAGACGAGGGAGCGTGAAATGGTGAAGAGGGGTATAACTGGACGAGGTGAGATGAATTTATAGGCGTGCCACATACTGGTCAACCAAGAGAGCACAAAAAGGTGCTCCAAAAGGGAAATGAAAAGCTGCTGGATAATAGTAGAAGCAAAAAAAAAAAAAAAAGAGAAAACAACAAAACAGTGATTCGCTTTGACCTCGTTGCTGCATTTTGACATTCAAGCTCCTCTCACTGACAACCTTGAATAGCCCATGAAGGACCTCAGAATACTCAGGACAGCAGGGAAGTGTACCGAGTACCACACGGCTTTAAAGGAATGCATTTTTAAGAGGATTAATAATAATCTTTTAATCCTTCTCAGAGTGAAACTAGTTTCGCACTCAAAGGTCAAAATAAGACTTGAGCCTATAATCAGTCATATGATACACCGTAATATTAAATACGCACAATATTATCACGGTCCATAGCCTTCAAAATAATCCATGTTCCATTCAGTAGTTACCCGATGACATTTTTTTTTGGGGCAGCATTTGTTCCCCCTGAGGTAAAAGCTGTCCTACTTGGAAGACAGAATTAGATAGCTGTTTTTATATCCACCTGTGGCCGTATTTCGATGAGAACTTGACTGGCCCTGCTTGTCGATTAGTGAGATGCTAGCCAATCGCAGGTGTGTGTCTGTTCATATTAAAAGGAACTGGGCTATTAGGGTTCTCTCCAAGTAAATTCAGCCACCTTGAATGCAAGTTACAATAAAGGTAGTTTTAAAAAAAAATGTGGTGCCTGGCCATATCGTCCTATATTGGTAGCTGTCGCATGATTTAAATATTAAGGGGCGGGAACTGGCATCTTAATTGGGAGAAACATCACAGCTGCCACTTTCTAAATTACCATATTTGGTCAAATTTGAAGGCAGCAACAAATGTACTAATCTTGTTGAGAGCAATCCTGTAATTCTGTTCCCCTCACAAGGGTGGGATAAAGGTTTAGAAGACATAGCAGACAGAATTGTCACAAAAACTGATCAGTAATACAGCATGTTCAAAAACACAAGTTGACTGCCTAGCTCATTTTCTTTACTGAATTGATTACAGGATTATTTTTACATAGGAAAGATACTTTTTATTTTTTATATACTATAAAATGATCAGTAGAAACAACCCTAGTTAATATACACTCACTAACTACTGTAATAGGAATATGTGTACACCTGCCCATTCACACAATTATCCAATCAGTCAATTATCCAATCACGTGGCAGCAGTGCAATGCATAAAATCATAACCGTGGCATGCTTGTTGGAGCCAGACAGGCTGGTCTGAGGATTTCAGAAACTGCTGATTGCCTCGGATTTTCACAGACATCAGTCTCAGAATGGTGTGAAAAACAAAAACTATACAGTGAGCGGCAGTTCTGCAGGTGGAAACGCTTGTTGATGAGAGAGGACAGAGGATAATCGCTGTACTGGTTTGAGTTGGTTTGAGAAACCCAAATAGCCACTCTTTACATCCGTGTTGAGTAGAAAGGCATCTCAGAATGCACAACACGTTAAAACCTTGAGGCGGCTGGGCAACAACAGCAGAAGACCACATCGGGTTCCAAGAAGAGGAATCTGAGGCTACAGTGGGTACAGGTTCACTAAAACTGGACAGTTCGCCTGTTCTTTCCCCCAATCGTCCACCGTCCAGGATTTCCCACTGTAGGCTCAGATTACTATTTTCCTGACGTGTAGCTGCGTGATTTTAATGCATAGTGCTACTCTCTAGCATAGATATTGCCTACACACGTTATGGGCATGTACCCTATAAACAATCAAGCCTACTTGACACGTACACCAGCCCTACAGCAAGTGCTTATGGCAAGCGGTTACTATCTGGAAAGGACGAACAGTTCACCAAGCACCCTACTATCTGAAATCATACGAGTCTTTTTATAATACAGCTGCTTGGAAACAGAAATGGCTTACAGACAGGCAGCGATGTCTGTTTTAGCAATGAAATGTCCACACAGTGGCATGTCTTATCAGGAGTGCATGAAGGATGGCTTCTCTGCACACACATCTGGCTATAATGACTAAGAAATGACAATCACCACCTCACTCTGCATCGGTTACCACCCAGCCAACAACGCAACTATTATACCACCATGGAAATGAGACAAGCAGCAGCACCCATCAAAATGAACGACAAGTGAGAAATGGTTTGTTAGGATTAAACTGATTTTAACCCAAAATAACTAAAAGCTGCCTGACCACACAGTCTAAGACACAATATTTAACCATCAAAATAAATGATGGGGTGGTGCACAGTAAAGATTACCACCCAGAAGTTGATTATATTCTTGAAGTGTTTTATTCCCCTTATATCCCCATACAGCATTTGCAAATGCTAACAATTCTATATTTATTAAAGAACAACCTCTCATACTTTTTATCCATTTAGAGCCACATTTAATGTTGTGGAATGTCCACGAAACAAGTTAGTTCCTGTTATCACTTATGTTACAGCAACTGTAAACAGTCATTCCCTCACCAGCCTCTCTTGAAATTAAGAGAAAAATGGACCCTTTCTGACTAATCAGAATTGAGAATTCAGCAGTGCTGTTGTATAAATGAGAATAGTCGAGCATAAGAAAACCTTAATACATGCAGTGCCCTGATATATGACTGTGTGTTTGAATCCTGAAACTCACAGCAATTAGATTGTCACTATGAATGAATTCATGGCCATCAGTGAAATACTGGAGCATTAGTGAAAATGAAATCCATCATTTTCATCCTTAAAATTAGTCAATAAATGTCCCATTTTATCTGACGAGAAATTCCTCCTCAGACACTGCTTCGACACATGTAAGGACATTGGTTCGGGATGTCAAGATGAAAACTTGCCAAGCTCTATCTGTTTCTCCTTATTAGTCTGGTGACATTATTAACCTATTTGACTACAACGACATTATTTTATGAATTTAAAAAAACCTGCTTTTTGTAATGTCTGTCTTCTGATGCTAAAACAAATTTTAGCCAGCTACCTAGAATTCACATACTTGATGACACCCCACTGAAATTAATTTGATTTTATGGAGTGTATACGGTTTAAAACATTAGAGTAACATTATTAAATTTGTACACTTCCTTATGGAGGAGCTGCTCCATGCCATAGCCGTTTTATAGTTTCATCCATTGCACAACTATCATTCAGCCAACAAATATTGAAAAAGAAGAAGAAGAAAGGCTTTAGTAAGCATATATTGGTGATGTACATTTCTAAAATTAAGCTGTATTTCATCTACTGCATTTGTGTTTATAAAATTAAATAGAACATACTAGAGAAAGAAAAGAAAAGAACAAAACCTTCAGTTCCTACTGAAAGTTTTAGCTAACAGAAATTGATGAATGTTTTCTCCAAAATATGACAAAATATGACAAAATATGACTAAAATTAACACTGCCTAAAAAGGTGTTAAATTTTTAGTTTTAAACTGCGCTTAGACTTTCATTACAAGCAAATTTTGTGTACATACGTTTTTTTGTTCGTTTCTCAGTAAAGGCAAATATTTCAAGTAGACAGGAAGCAAAAATCTAGTTCATTTATTTTGTTAATAATAAGTTGACTAACATAGTCTTAAAAAACTATTGCATATACAAATTTATGCATTAAGGCAGACTCAGATTTCTTCAAACACGCATGCAGGGTTTTTAAAGAAGAGTTTTCTTGGCATTAGACTAAACACATTGGCAGTTTTATATGCTAATAATGATTCACTGTTTGGCAGGCTGTGTGATCCATTTCCAAACATTAGCAAATCATAGTGCTCAAAAATAACCTAAGAGCCAAGCCCAAAATTACAAAACATCTCAGTATAACAGTACTTGGATCTAAAGGTATTATTGTTCTAATAAGAAAAAGCAAAATGTCAGTCTAGATGATCAGTGCTGCTCTAAAGTCTGACCAAAATTACTTTTCGTGTCAGAAGTGCTAGGTGTTGTGCTATACAGTGTTTAGTATGTTAGGACATCTCATATGAGGAGAAATCTCCAGCCTGTTACTGTGTTCTGAGAAATAGAAGTGGCCACGGATGCCAGCCATGAGGCCGTGTTCAGCTGCAGAATGGTGGAAAATTAGGACAAACGCTTCAGCACGCACTAGATGAGCAGACAAGAGCATTTTCGAGGTGTAGAGTGGGCTTTGGGCATCTGCCAGTGAAGGCAGAAATGAAAGCTTTCTCTGACCTTGGAACATCAAATGAAGGTCTGCAGTAAGTGTGGAAAATTGGAGATGCATTATCTCAACCCGATACAGCAATCCTACAAAAATGGATTTTCAAGCAAAGCAACAAAACAAACTTCTCCAAATGGTTTGCAAAACTACCTGGATAACTTTGAGTTACAACATACCAAAAAACACAGAACCCAGGCCTTTTGGAAGTCATTAAATAACACAATAAATCAATAATAAGTACCTACTCCAGCCACAACTATATATAACTATGGATATAAAAGAGCTAGTGAACCACACAGACAAGAGGCAAAACAGTATGCCCACAGCAGATAAAATTAAACAAGTATTTCATCAGCCAATTTCCAGCTGGATCTGTCAGTTTTCAGTATTGATTTCCATCATTGTGGAGTGGAGAGAGTCATGATGAATGTTTACAAAAGATGAAGAAGGAATGAGGGTAAAACTAACGTTATCTGAAATATGTGGATAACACACGGAAAGCATAATATACCTGCAATAACTGTTAAACTTGAGTGCCTGGCAATAGGGTCTAACTTTTTTTTTTCAGCTGAACCAAACAAGTCTGGAAAAATCACTCATGTATAATCTATATTTGCTCATTTCCTTGTCCAGTAGATTAATGTGAATTTCACTCACATCTTCATATGGGCCACTCAAAAAAAGTGAAAGAGGCCAAATTTGGTTTGTAAGCTGCTGGTTAAATAAACTCAGGGAAAAGTTTAGATAGAGTTTAGTCAGAAGCTGAGAGACAGGTTTGGTTATGTTTGGGCTGAATTTGAGTAAGGTTTGGTCAGAGGCTGAGAGACAGATTTGGTTGAGTTTAAGTAGAATTTGAGTAGAGTTTAGGCTGAGACACAGGTTTGGTTGAGTTTAAGTAGAATTTGAGTAGAGTTTAGGCAGAGGCTGAGACGTGAGAGACAGGCTTGTTTGAGCTTTAGCTGAATTTAAATAAAGTTTGGAATAGGCTAAAAGATAGGCTTGGTCAAGTTTGGACTGAAATTGAATACTTTAGGCAGAGGCAAAGAGCCAAGTTTGGTTGAGTTTGGGTAGAAATTGAGTAGAGTTTATGGAGAGGCTGAGTCATAGGCTTGGCCAAGTTTGGGTTGAATTTAAGTAAAGTTTGGGAATTGGCTAAAAGAAAGGCCTGGTCAAGTTTGCACTGAACAGGTTTGGTTGTATTTGAATAGAGTTTAGGAAGAGGCTAAGAGACTGATTTGACTGAATTTAAGTAGAAATTGGGAGGAGTTTGGGCAGAGGCTGAGAGACAGATTTGCTAGAGTTTATGTAAAATCTACGCTTAGACTGAGGGACGGACTTGGTTGAATTTGAGTTTGGGTAGTGTATGGGGAGAGGCTGGGAGACAGACTTTGTCTAGTTTAAGTAGAATTTGGGAAGAGTTTAGGCAGGGGCTGAGAAACAGGTTTGGTTGAATTTAGGGAAATAGAGACAGGCTTGGTCAAGTTTAGCCAGAGTTTGGGCAGATTCTGAAAAACAGGACTGGTTGAGTTTGAGTAGAGTTTAAGCAGAAACTGAGAGACATGTTTGGGCAGAATCTGGCTAGAGTTTAGGCAGAAACTCAGAGAGGTTTGGGCAGAATGTCAGTAGAGTTTAGATAGGCTGAGGACAAGTTGGTATAGTCTGATTAGAGCTTGGGTAGGGTTTTGGTAGGTGTTGGCTATGAAATGATTAGAGTACGGACAGAGGGTCTGGCTCATGCCTGGGTGGTGGGGGTGAAGGTTGGGTAGGCGTCAAGAGGCTTGACATGTTTATGATGGAAGCCTGAGGCCCCTGTGTGCATGTTAACAACCCCTGAACTCTGCTACCATCTGGAGATGACTGCTCATCTTGCACCATAAATAAGACACACACCAACAGATTCATGGTGACAAGTCCAACCTGGTGAGGGCAAACAGCACTGGATATGTACGGCACCCTCTGCTAAAGAGCACAGAAGATGATCACCAGAACTGCTTCTATCAGTGGACTTGTTTCAGTCTACAGTAACTCTAGTTCTGAACTGAAAACTAAACCCACAATTTGGCTTCCATCTCTTTTACTTGTTCAATGCCATCTGAAGAAGAATTTGGTGTGAAATATGGCTCATTTTGGCCCTGTTGATCGCCATGAAGTTCTCAGAAGTCACACCTCATTAATATTTACACATGGCATTATATTTCATTAGCAACAACCGGATTGTGTTCCACATGGGTCAGATTTGGCCAGTAATTAACTTAGAAGAATGAAATCCAAATCCAGCCCAGACATTCTTCATAAAATGCACTTCGTTAAACATTAATCTTCTAACTTTGTCATGTTATTTTTAAGCTTACAGCAGTAACGGTAGCCTAAAGTACAAATAATCTCTTTCCCATGTAAAGCCATATAAGCACAACAAACTCAGAGCAACAGACAGATACTGCAGAGTGCTCTTAAACCTCAAGCTAGAATAAAAATAGAAACCAAGGGTATGTTAGGGGACTTAAGAAAGGGTGCTTTGCATCTGACCCATTTGTCACGACAGAATTCTGGCCCTACTGAACCCTTCACTTTGTTTGTACAATGTGTCAAAATTAATGTACACAATGTCTGGTAGTTTCCTTCCTTGTTTTGGGCCAATTATTGTTTGCTAAACTTCGCCCACACACAGTTCTCTTCATTCTCACCTCTTTATTTTGAAATCTCCACTACCAAGTCATGTTCCAACTGCTTCCCAGGTTCACCATGTTCCAACTGCTTCCAAAGTCACCATTATAATCCCCAGCCACAGTGCAAACCCACAATTTCAGAAATCTGTGACATATAATGGAACATCTGGTAAAGGATTAATTCTTATCTGAATGTGTGTGGTTGGGATTGTTTTAATGGCAAAACTCGTGCTGATTTTTTTCTTAGGTTTTTCTGACACTTCAAGCCTCATCATGGACTAAATTAGATTTTTGACAGTTAACTCCTACTGACAGCATTGGACACTAAAAATGTACTAGATTTAATATGTGTTTAAAACCAACACATTATGGGTGGTAGATAATGGATTCAGTAAGCTTCTTATTAAGCTTCTTAATTACATTCACAATAAATTCAACAATAAATGCCTTAATAAGCCTTACTCTCCCACACACAACTATTTTATGAGCTCTTTCTTTTGATTCTTTCTTTTGACTATGTTCTATGTCCAACTTTCCAAGTTAATATTAAAACTATTCACCTCAAACTAACCCCACATATAAACCCACAAGTCAGTCATCACATTTTAGAAGTCTGCAATATGTATCCTACCATCTGTGGTTAAGAACCTGACAGTGAGAAAGGATTTATTCCTAACTGCATGTGTGTGGTGTGCATGATCTCAGTGGAGATTCAATTACCAACCTCCTGCAGATCTGGACTAAATTAGACTTACTGAACTCCAACTGACATTGTTGGGCAACAATTTAGTTTAGCACTGAGTTTAATTTGTGTCCAGAACTTTATTGATAGTGCATAATGGGCTCAATATTCTCAGAAAAAATGGCACTGAGCTCAAACCGGTGGCTCAGCTGGTGTTACACTAAAATCAGAAGTCTAATCTAACAGCTATTTCTCCAAATGAATGAATGGCACCATGGTACTCGAATGAGTCAATACTCCCCCGTCCCTCCAAACCCCATTTTATAAGGAAAACACTTAGCACACTCACCAGGTCTGTGTTCGGTAGGTCTTGATACTCTGATGAATAGAAGGCTGTAGTCTTTCCAAAGCCATTGCCATCACTGGTGGGTTTAGGCGGCTGGGCGTGTTGCCGATATGTGGCGCTCTTGGGAGTCCAGCAGAACAGGTTGATGGATTCCCGGACGCAGCGTTCAATATCAATCTCTACAAAGGGTAAAAAAGGCTCAAATTAAAATTACTTCTCAGTGTGGCTCAGCTTTGGACTACTAGTACATATTATATATACTGTATAATGTTTTTTTCGACACCGAGAAAAAGGTACTGTATATCAGTGGGCATGCTGGAACACGACCACCATTGACTAATATTGTGCTGGTGTTACTATTTATTTATTTTAATACACTATTGCACTTTCAACTGTCTAAAATTACCTCTAATAAGCTGCAGTACCATTGCATCTACAAACCTTTTTTTATTTCTATACTACTAAGTGTTGCAGACCAAATTTCATTGTATTTGTATGACACTGTATTGTGCAGTGACAATAAAGATATTCTTTTCTACTGATGGCAAGGTTGTGAGCTTGAATCCTGGTTCCACCAAGCTGTTCAAGGCCCTTAACCCTTCGTCTGCTCAGCTAAATTGTAAGCCGCTTTGGATAAAATTGTCTGCCAAACAAATTAATGTGCAATGTAACTAATGCATTTCCCCCAAGACCAAGACTGTTCCTTCTTTTGTAGTACTAAAAAACTTATATCATAGATGTACCAAATCTTACTGAAAATACACAAGCAAACAAAAATAGAAATAAAAAACCTCTACTATGTGGAAGGGATATTTTCAGTGAGCCAAGTAATGGCCCTAGAGTACCATTGCCTTGTGTATTTTTGGTGCTTTTCCTTCTCCCAACTCACCAGATTCAAATTATCAGCTAATTAACAGGCTCGAACTAGGTTGAACTGGGCTAGTCAGAAGAGAGAAAAAAAAAAAACCTCAGGGCCAGGATTGTGAAACACTGTTCAAGACCATCTGGCAATGCTGTATGTGGCTGGAAAGCTGAAGTGACAGACTGCTTCTGGCTAAAATGGATGAAAATGAAATCTTTTAAAATGGAAAAGACTTAAAAGCTCAAATCACAAATACAGCCAACCTTGGAACAATCTTTGGTGTTTTTTTTCCCCCCCAATTAAGGCTGTTTGACAATGGGGAAAAAACTCATTAAAATTCTCAGTTCCAGCAGTACAAAGTCTGTTCCTGAATGGGTCATTGGCAAAAATACAGCCAGCAACACTCACACCCTCTTACAGTTGGAGATTATTGAGGATAGGACGAGATTAGTTGCTTTCTGCAAACACAGCCTCACCCAAGTCACGCAACTTAAACCATGGCTTAGAATATGGGAGTTCACTGGATTAGAGGTGGATATAATCAAAATAGGAATCGCAATCCTTACCGCTCTCACCGATTCTCTATTCACTTTCTCCTCAGTTAGTGACAGGGATGTCTAATGAGGTGTTTCAGTGTGACTGGCCGCTATTTAAATTATACCCAATGCAAGCGTTTCTCACATTACGCAGAGAAAGTGAAGAGGATGGATTCAGCTACTGGGTCACGGTGTGTGATTACTCTTCTCAGCAAGGGAGGGAGAGAAAATCTGACAGGAACAGGAGCAATGTAGACTCGACTCAAAACAAAGATGGGGTAGAGTGTCCACGATACAGAGACGTAAAAGTGTCAAGGGGGAACAAGCAGAGAAGAAAGAAGACGTTCCGACTCCCCTGACTCATGAATGTTGCATGCAATCACTCTCAGCCCTTCAAGGCAGCACTGCCAATGAGGCACAGACATATGCCATCCAATTACTCTACATGTCTGAAAAGCTTTATTTTTAAAAAATGAGCCTGTTAAATGGTATCAGTTTGAGAAATTATCATGAGCATCACGCTGCCATGCTGCAAGTGGTAGAAAAAAAAGCGATAGAATTTATTTCCCAACAATCTGCTAAATTCTTACAGTACCATCCACTGTACCAAGACAATCATGGATTGGTGTTTCAAGGGCAAAATAATGGTGTACACAGTGCTTACCAGATTTCCCATCATGCTACTGACTTTCTAACACAAGGCTCAAAGCTGTTATAGAGACGACTGAGAAATTACAGAGTCAAGCCTCGATTGAGCTAAACATTAAAGATGTCCTAAAACCAGAGCAGAAAAAAATATGTGATCATTAAGGACCAACTCCTCCTACCAAAGTGGAGCATCAAACTTGATCAAGCATCAACTGGTCATAATCAACTAGGTTTGTTGTGCCATTAGAGTTCTCAGTGGAAAGATTTAGAAAGAAAAAAAAAGACTTCCCGAAAGCAAACACTCCTCCATCATGTCCCAGTGGTGTACTAATAGCACTCTGTAGCAGCACTCCACTCCGTCTCTGACTAATGGAGCATGAAGGCAAGTGGCACTGCATCAAATGCACAAGCGGAACACGCTCCTGCTCCAAGCACAAGCACAAGGACAACCATTAAAGCTGGAGGTGCCTCGCAGCCTGAAAGAAACGAGGCGAGGGTGACCTGAAATTGAGGGCTTTGCAAAAAAAACAAAAATACATAGTGGCAGCAAGCAACAACTTCTCACACAACTGACAGTGTGAGTCGAAAAAGTAATTGATTGTGAGGAATAAGAAAAGCTAATTTAAAAGAATTCTGCCGGGAAAACCAGAAAATGCCAAATTGTGTGATTAGAAAACCTTCCAAGCAGTTCTGAGTAGTACTGTCTAAAAGTTTGACCAGTTATCTGAAGAATTTCCCTTTTATGATGTTCTGGTTTGGATAGTAATAAAACCACTCACTTCTAGATATATATTTAGCATGGAAAAAGTTAACAGTGCTGAAAAGAGAGTGATAAATTATAAGCCCAGGTTATAACCACATTTATTTTTGCCATATAACATGAGTCTTTCTACCTTCTCACTATATTCGCTAAGAAAGATCCTTAGAACTAGAGGCTCATAGGCAAGCAAAGATTTATATTATCCATGCTTTGTGGTACAAGTTCATATTTGGGGTTTAAAAGGAGTTTTGTATTTAGCTGAATGTAATTCACAGTGGTAGTAATTTGTGTTAATGGTTATATGGTAAAGGAAATATGTGAATTGATCAGAAATGCCACATAACCATTTATACATAATACAATGCTGCTGAATTCTTGATTCTGATTAGTCAGATATAGGGACACTCCACATAAATGGATTTAAAATAGTGTAATTGTTGATATGGTCAATTTTTCTGTGAGGAGACATATATTTTAACATTTATGGAAGGAGTCTCCAGTGTCAGGATCTTGTAACAGTCAGATGTAAAGCTGTAAGTTTTCCAACACAGGAAAGTCTTTGCACTTGGCTGTTTCTTGTTTAACATGACAAGCTGTATTTTAATCTCGACTTCAAAAGAACAAAAAAAAAAAAAAAGTGAGGCTGGTGAGGGAAAGACTGTTTATAGCTGCTATAATGTAAGTGATAACAGGAACTACCTTGTTTCAGGATGTTTCACAACATCAAAAGTACTGTAACTATCAAGGGATAAAAAGTATGACGTGTCATTCGCACTGGCAAATTGCTGGAGTATAAGAAGAACAAAACACTTCAGGATGTTTTCTTAGAAGTTACAGGAAATATTACGCATTCATTTAAAAAGCAGTTAGAAGTGAGAATGCTTAGAGGTAGCAGTTAGAAGGCTATATAATGGGAGCAGTAGAGAAGCAGAGGAGTTAGTTGGATTGGGTTGCATTGGGTTGTTGCTGTTGGAAAGTGAGAAATTGTACAAGAATCCCAGCTGCACTTGAAAGAGCACTTATTTGTGTCTGTACTAACAGTTAAGATAAATAAAGAAAGATTAGTCTTGGGAATAATCTTGTGTGCTTGCCTCCCTCCAACCACCTAATCTGCAAAATGAACCCAGGTTTGAAGTGTAAAAGTGACTCAGGGTTCAATTTAGAATCACTAAGCTAAATCTCACAGTATCAATCCTGTGAAAGCAGAGCAAACTCTACACTGTGCAGTGCTGTGCTTGAAATCAGACCACCCTGAATAAGATGCAACTGCGATAAAGAACCCGCTGAGTACGTCTGTGATTCCCTGCTGTTGGTCTCCGCCTGCTGTCCGGTTCACTCCGAAAATCATTCCTCACAGGCGACTCGGATTTTCAGGCTCAAGTATCTGAGAATTCCCGACTTAAGGTCAGACTGTAACAAGCGTGTCAGTGGGGATTAACTTGAGCAGTTTCCATTCGGAAGTTCACACAACATAAAAAGCAGAGAAATGGGGAGAGTGTGGGAGAGTTAAGACGAAGATGAAGTTAAGACTTCATGACCTTCTTCCTTCTGTTCATTTCAGAGCCACTGACACTTTATTTTAGGGGAGCAGAAGAAGAAAACCTTAGCTTAGTTCAGGAAAATTATGAGCAACTTTGTCCTTGTAACTCTCTCTGCTGCATACATTATGATGTTTTTCATGGTTTTACACATATGTATATATATATATATATATATATATATATATATATATATATATATGAAAAACAACATACTGTATATTGCTGTAAATCACTTAAAATTTTCAATCAAGATGCCTGTTTTTTAGCGTGGTATTTTGGGGTATGTTGCCATAACACAACACCATATAACAATTGAAAGATGCCTACTGAACATTTAATTATTTTAATGACTGCTGAAACAGTGGTACACATTGTATTTAAAACTATTTTTTTTTCCTCGCCAGAATTGTGCTTTAAGGGCCAAGTACACTAGAGTATAAGGAATCCGACTCTAAGTTCACTCTAAGATCAAAAATATTGCACAGAAGTCCCTGTACCCAGTGTTTTGTACCCCCCTTGTACCTTGTAAAAAAAGGAATTGTAGTTATATTAAGATTTTCTCTGGACTTGGACAAATTAGGTATGACAACACATTTTACAGAACAAAAATACGACGTTTTCACAAATATGACTAAAACAATGCCAAAGATTTGAGTATTTTTTGTATGCAGCAAAAATATGCAGATTGTGAGGAAGATAAATTTGCAGAGCTTTTATGTGGGTGGCTCAAAATGAGTGTGAGAGAAAAGGACTGTGGGAGATTTTGATTAAATTCAATCGATTTATATAACACTTTTAATGATAGACTTTGTCACAAAGCAGCTTTATGTCATGTGTCTAATTACATAATTAGAACTAAAGGCCAGGTAATAAAAAATGCTAATTAAAGAATAAGCTTTTTTTAAACACACTAACTAACTAACTATCTAACTATTCTAGAGAAAAGGTATATCGTCATATAGTAACAATGCACAGTAAAGTTAAAACCTTTTTAATGATCTTTAATAATATTAAGAAATTAATATTTAATAATATTTTTAAATCAGCTTATGTTCAAGAAACTATTAAAAATTTGAGAATATAAATCAGGAGTGTACCATTTGAAACTTTTGAGTGATGGGGTTTTAAAACATCAAGGTGACAAAGAAATAAAGTTCAGATTAGTTAAATACATACAATGGCTTCCATTTAAACAGATGTTTGTTAGTATGTCAGTATAATTTGGCTGTATAACACTACTATTTCTCAAACATGATCTGAATATTTGGTTGTTGTTTAGGTCAGAGAAATTCTCAGAGAAAAATGTATTGTGAAACGATAATTGTATCATATTACACCAAGATCCAACATCTATAAATTCATAAGAATGCACACTTGTGCCATAGAACAGTGTGTATCAAAACGTACGAAAGGTTAGACTGAGTGAGTGGTTAGTAGTCATAGTTTGTTACAATTCCTACAAATTTTACACAAACTCATGTTGCATGCCAGCATACTGTCTCAGCCTGACTGTTTACTGGTGCAAATCCCTCATATCTGTGCTCCAGCTGTGCTACTTTCTACTAAATCTTGCGTGTGATAGAGAAGTACCTCCTGTCAGGACCTTAAATAGAAACAATGCAGACAGTCAAACAAAACAGTTTCGGCTTTACATGGTACACAAGCAGAGAAATCCAACTTCCTCTATAAAGCGGTAGTTGGGGTGTAATTAATATTGGCAAGCACTGAGTATTTGCCTGGAGCTGATGAGATTTCTCTGGCAGTGTCAGATGTACAGGATGCCACCTGGCACTGTGTGGACATTATTCTGTAGTAGTGTGTGCTTGTGTAAAGCCTCTTGTTTCTACATGTTCAGGGTTAAAAGGGTCTTACATGAAAAGAACACAGATATTGATGTCTCGTTAGAACACATCTATATATATATATATA
>CM040456.1:6718253-6746055 GCA_022758105.1 Pangasianodon gigas | reverse complement strand
TATATATATATATATATATATATATATATATATATATATATATATATATATATATATATATATATATATATATATATATGAGCAGTACTAAAGAGTAACACCAGAGAAACTGTTGTAAACTGTAAAAAGATATTTATAATTTGCACAAGTAATATTTCTTCACGGATTAGTGTTAAACATGGCGTGATTTTATCACAAACTAGAGAAGATCGTTAAAATGTATATGTATTATTTACGGTGCAGGTAGTCATGGGGTTTATCCTGCTGTACGTGAGGAATGAAGGCATTTGTATAACTGGTAAAGATTTCCAAATACGGTTTCCAGCATGGTAACCAAAAACTACAGACAACCAATGCATTTGTCTTAAAGCACGAAGAGTCTCACAATGTTTTCCTGAAACAGCATCTTCCATCTCGCAGCAGAAAAAAGTGGCTTTTAGCACTTTTTCAGACACGTAAAACGATGACTCATTGTCACCATTGCTTGCTTATTAGCAGGTTTATAAATATCGAAGTTCATGGATTGTCATGGGGAGTTTAAAAAAGCTTACTGGAAACCATTGTGAAAATTATGACAAACACTTGGGGAGTGTGATGTTATAGGAATATAATCAATGACAGGGTGGGGTGATGTGGACTGACGTGAAGTGGAATTACTGTTACCACCCTAAAGGTTATTTCCCTATAAGAGCACAACAGCTCAAAGTGTTTTACTTCTCTAATACCACAGCAATTTGCTCACAATTACAACTGCATATTTATTAAAGAATGGCACACTGTAGTTTTTATCTGTTTAAAGTTACATTTAATGTTGTCGAACGTCCACAAAGTAAGTTAGTTCCTGTTAGCATTAAGTGATAGCCACTATAAACAGTCATACCTTCACCACCCTTTCTTTTTTCTCTCTTGAAGTTTGTCATGTTAGTGAGAAACTGCAAAGCCCTGCGTCCTGTTATGGCAGAAACATTAACGTTATAGCTTTACCGCTGACCGTTACAAAACACTAACACTGGAGACTCCTTCCAAAAATGTTAAATAAATGTCTCCTTCCAGAAAACTATCAACAATTATGCAACTTTTTTAATTGTTTTTTTTTTTTTAATACCACGGTGTCATTGAATGCTTGAATCTGATTGGTCAGAAGGTGTGCATTATTTTCATATAACAGCACAGGTAGTTCCGGCTGTAACATGGATGACAGGTTTACGTTAATGCGCTGGTTCTAATATGTTATTGTTTCTATAGTAACAGCTCATACACAGGTACTTATACGGTGGACGATACACATGATCTAAGACTAATAATAGACAATTTTTTTTTTTTTTTTTAAAAAGGGTTGTTTAAGAAAGTAAAATCTATAATAGTTAATGTGGTGATGTTTTTCATTAGGAGACATTTATTTCACATTTATAGAAGGTGTCTCGGTTGTAAGCACTTTGTAACAGTAATGGTGCTTTGAGAAGTTTATTAGCACAGGAAAGTCTTCAGGCCAGAAGAGTTTACACTTTGCATTTTCTTGGTAAAATGACAAGCTGTATTTTTGAGATAGATAGAGAGAAAGAGAGAGAGAGAGAGAGAGGCTGGTGAGATAATATAACATAAGATCAGAAACTAACCTGTCACTCTTGGACAACAACGTTCAATCTAACTATAAACCATTAAAACATTTTAATCGTTGCCAAATTGCTGTGGTATAAGCGGAATAACACACTCCAGACCATGCAGTTATATGAAAATAATGCACTTCAGGGGTAATGCCCTCCTGCCCCCAGGGCATGCATTATTTTTGTATAACAGGCTTAACACACTCATATAAACCTTGCAGTCGAAACTACTGTCAGAGCTGCTGTTATGAAAAATTCATCCACACCTTCTGACCAATCAGAATTGAGAATTCAAAAGTGTTGTGGTATAAAATAACTATGAGCAGGTCCTTAATCTGGATTTAAAAACACATGTAGAGCTACAGATCAATCCTGATGTTTGGGATATTTTTTGGAACACTGATCTAGATGTAAGAAAGCCATATTCCCCTGACTGAGCTGTGAGTGAGATCGGAATGTGATCAGATTATCCACCCCCAGATGTCGAGAGGTTGGTACGTGATGGAATGTCAGGTAAGCGTAAAAAAAAAAGCATCAAGGCATTAGGGTGAAAATCTACAACTACAGGACATAACAATCATTTCCAAAACCATAGCAACAAAACACTAGAAAAAAATACATGACTCTCACGCTTAGAGCAAATCATTTTGTTTCCCCATTCATAGCAAGATCCTCGCTGTAGCATTTACACAGAAGTACATACAGTCCAGTTTGCATCCCCTCAGGAAAATAAACGGAAAAGAGAAATGCAAGGAATTTAGGTTAGGGTTCAACAGAAACTACAGAAACCCAAAGTAGACAAGTATAAACACTTACAATTACTTAGTATAAAGGCAAAAGTCCAAGAAAGATTCACAAAAGAAAAGGATGTCTGCTCATTTTTCTCTTGAGGTTAAGTGCTGACACTGGAGACTCAAAAATTTTAAATAAACAACACCTCACAGAAATAACATCTTTTTATATGGTATATATGTTTATATGGAGCATCCACTTGATATTTTTAATCTGGTTTTATGGAATACCTGTAAATGAGCTGTTACTATAGAAAGTAGGGCTGTGCGATATGGCGATACATATTGTAGGGCAATAGAAAAATGTCTATTGATAGATATTTTCATATATCATCTATATCACCAAAGTCACAAAAGCCAATTTTTGGCAGCCAATTTTCATCACTAAGTTCAGGGTTAGGAGCTAGGAGCTACTAGTGTAACAAAAACAAAAACATGCATGACACAGAGCGAAACTCCCCGCAACACTCCGACACAGAACAGGCATCAGCCCAACTAAAAGATGAGATACCTAAAACGGGAGTCGTTTGGACGTGGTTTGGGTATAACAAATCTGTCAAAAACGGTTGTTTGTGAGGTATACCCCAGATCAGTCATGAATGCATGCAGTTATTTTGTATAGATCATTTTTTCATCAATTTTAGATAAAACATAATATATCATGATATATATTGTTTCAAGATATGAAATTGTCCATATCGTGAAATAAGATTTTGTCCATATCGTCCAGCCCTAATAAAAAGAATAACATATTAGAATGAGCGCCATAATATTAATAATAATAACCCGGGATCTGTCCTGCAGCCGGAACTACTGTCAGAGCTGCTGGGATAGAAAATTAATCAGGGCTGAAAAAGGACCAAGTGTCCTCACAATGATGGTACTCGTGTTTTTATTTGAAAAATTAAAAGAATCAAAATAATTATAATATTAAAATCCTTTTGGCTACTGAGGTTAAAGTTAGGGTTATTTTCATGTACAAGCATCACAGCATTAATTAGCTACAGTAGGTCCTCACAAAGATGGAGAAATGAGAGTGTGTATATGTGTGTATATGTGTGTGTGTGTGTGTGTGTGTGTGTACATGTAGCCGAGAGAAAAACAGTGTGGAGTGCACAACCACCGTCCAGGCATATTTTACCTTTATAAGGAGTTCTCTCTTTCAATCTTGCTGAACTTTGCCAGTAAAAATATCACAAATACTTGTTTGCTGAACATCAGCGCCGCCGCTTGGACACAACACAACATGTGAACATCTGCTCAGAGCTTTTAAAACTTTCAGTGCCTCGACCACTGTGTGAAAGGAGCGAGGTGGAGGAGGAGTTCAGGATGAGGTGCTTAAACAAAAAGCAATGGGAATGCATTAGAAATGTGCTCTAAACCTCTGTTAGTGACTGTGTTCGTGCAGCAAATTCAAACTCTTTTATTGCATTTTCAAGGTGCCATCATCACAAATGTGTTAGTATAACACAAATCACCATTCAAAAGTGCAGCTTCTAATATTTAAACCTTGGAGATTTTTTCTTATCTGTTTTCACTATCTTTCTTTCTAGGCTTTGATTTTTACAACTCCAAGATTTAAGAATAAACACTTTAAGAAAAAAAAAAATGGTTCTATCTCCTAAAAGCCTCCATGCAGAACACTACAGCAGAAGGCTAGAACCCCATTAGAAACCTATAACCAGTAGCCATCCAAAGAATCTCACTAGTTTGTGTTTCAGGCTTTTGATTGCATTATTTCTGGCCCTGAAAATTGGCCCTGTAAATTTCTTACTAGAAGCTTTCAAATAAAAAAATAAACATAATGCACACCATAACGTGTGGGTTCAGAAAGTATTCATGACCCCTTAAGTTTTTGCACACGTTATTGTGTTGTAGACTTAATTTAGACTGTCCTGAGGCCACTCCAGCGTTGTCTTGGGTCTCTGCTTTGGGTTGTTCTCGTGCTGAAAAGGTGAATTTTCGCCCCCAGTCTGAGGTTGTATGAACTTTGGAGCAGGTTTTCTTTAAGAATCCCTCTGTATTTGGCTGTACTTATCCATCTCTCAATTCTCACCAGTCTCCCTGTCCCTGCTGCTGAGAAGCACGCCCATAGCATGATGATACCACCACCACCATGCTTCACTGTAGGGACTGTATTACTGAGTTGATTAGCAGTACCTGGTTTTTACCAGACACAGCACTCAGAGTTCAGCTTTCTCATTATAGGTTATTGTGATTGTGTGTAGATTCATGGCAAAAAAACATTTACATTTTAAGCCATAATACAATAAAGTGTGCAAAAACTGAACCCGAACCCACAGTACTTCAGATGTATGAAATTCATACTCAAATACTTTTGTATTTGTATTCTCCGCTGTTCCTGAACTGTGTTTTGTGTGCTATAAGATGAGAAAAGCACTCAGACATCGAAAAACAACTTTTCCTTCATTCGTAATCAAGCATCGGCCACCCCTAAAATTAGTTACAAGAGTTGAAGTGACCAAGGACGAAGTGCAGAGAAAGCAAACAAGCCTGTCCTTCAACTCCTGCGCTTAAAATTCTATGCATAATTCCATTTAACACCGTGACAGCCAGAAGTGAGAAAGAGAAGTGCTGAGAAAAATAATACAGCTCTGAATTTTCCAGTGAGAAGCTTCCATGCTTCACATTCCCCGAGTTACCAATACAGAGGATTTCAGAGAAACCACTGGAGACTTTAATAGCAATAGACTGAAGCTTTTTTTTCTATTCCTCAACTGACAGCCATGTAACAAGAGCTGTAACGAGAGCATGAACGACAGAAAACGAGCAGCAATCTCATCTGCTGCCTCGCTGCAGTGGAAACGGCCACGATGATATATTGCTCGATAAATCAGACGCAACAGGAGGATTAAGATCTGTCACTCGTCGGCTCTGACCACCATTTTTTAAGCTTGCTTCTTCTCCCTCAGGCTTTCTCAGAGATAGTTTGAGTTTACAGCTAAAAGCTACGAATATTTTTCCTACATAGGAGCAACATTACTGTTTTTCATCCCTCTCCATCTCTCAGCTAATCCGCCTACATTAGGTTCAATCATCGTTCTTCCCCTCAGCTGTGGCTCTAACAGCATGCTAACGCTGAGTGCTGACAGCCACCTGTGCGAATAAGTGCAGGGTTTGCCTGGGAGGCTAGATTTCCCAGCATGCACCACGAGAAGAGCCGAAGTCGCCTTCAGACCTGTCACTCAGAACGAAAGCCATCCGGCTTTCCAGCTGAGAGCTGCTTCTTAGAGATCACACGCTCAGACGCTGTGAAAGTTTGACAGCGAGCTTTCAGAGTGCTAAAGCGATGCGCATTGCTTCACACAAGCTGGTCTGTTTGTGCTGACTGCGCAGTCATGTATAGCTGACAACAAGTAAATTACCTGCTGATGCTCAATAGCCTGAGAACTGATAACAATAAAAGTAATAAAAGTAAGAGTAACAGTAAAAGTGAGTGGCCTTTTAATACAGTACAAACAAAATAACTCAATGCTTCACACAACTAAGTCTGCTTTCACACTTTTGCAGAAAAAAAGGCACTAGCTAGAGCACCTTTTGTGCTGACATTGAAAAAACTGCCTCACTCAATGTGTAGACTGTAACCATAACAACGCTCTTACCAGTACTAGCTAGTATCAGCTAACTAACTCACCTAGCTTGCTCGTTAGATTGGATTTTTTATCACTAATAAAGATTAAGAGTTAAGTTCTTTGCTGCAGCTTTGGAGGCAGATGTTCTACAGAGCTCAAGTTTGGGCTTTGACTGGGCCACTCAAGGATAGTCAGAGACTTGCCCTGAAGCCACTCCAATGTTGTCTTCTCTGTATACTTCAGGACACTGTTCGCCCCAGTCTGAGGTCGTGTGCACTCTGCATCAGGTTTTCTTCAAGGATCTCTCTGTATTTCTCTGCATTCCTCCTTCCATCAGTTCTGACCATCCCTGCCACTGAGAAGCACCCTCACAGCATGATGCTGCCACCACCATGCTTCACCATAGGGATGCTGCTAGCCAGTTGATGAGCAGTACCTAGTTTTCACCAGACGTAGGGTTTAGCATTCAGGCTAAAAAGTTCATTTTTTGTCTCATTAGACCAGAGAATCTTTTTCCTCATGTTCTCAGAGTCCTTTAAGTGCCTGCCATATGCCTTTTCATAAGAATTTGACCTGCTTTTGTGACTTGACTGTATGCAGCCACAGTTAAAGTGGGACGTCACACCACATACCGGAGAATGAACAAAAGCTTGATATCATTGCACTTTTTTTTTTTTGAAAAGCTGAACTTTCTGAACTCTGGAAGCTCCAATGTGACCAAAAAAAAGTAGAACTTTTTAAAGCGCCCTCTCTCCATTCACTTGGCAGTTGAGGAAAAGTTTGCTCTGAGTGTTAAGATGTAAATGCTGCTATTTGAATTAAACATTAAACATTACACCAAACAAGTACTTTATAAATTATATAAATCATTTTAACTTTTTTATTTTATATAAACGATATGATATGGTAGGCACTGTGTTTTGGACCTTTACTATTCAAAAAAATCTTTACAAAAGACTTCTTAAAGTTATGACTAACACTATTACATTTTATTTACATATTTACACATTTATTTGACAGATGGTTTTTTAAAAAAAAAAGTGACCAAACAACTGCGGCTGAATCCAGTCCAAAAACAGAGCTGTTAAAGAAGCCATAAACGGAGCCAACAGGAATCAAATCAGGAATCCCCAGTAATGTGTGAATAAACAGATAAACCCTTCATGCTGAGGACAGATGATGGATGGATCTGCCTTTTATACACATGGGTGCTGAAGTAGACGATCTATTTGCCAATTTTGTTGTCAAACAACAAAAACAGTTTGAGAAAACTATGCATGAGCATTGTCTGTAAGTTGACACTAAACTAATAAAAAAATTAAAAAAAAAGAAATATACTTAACAAGTAAAGCTGAACATTTAATGGTATTTTAAACATTATCACAATTTTGGCTTCTTCAGTGAATTTGAGGAATCATCTAGGATATTGGTGAGACAAACAATAGCTATGTTTTTAATCAAACCCAGCAATGAATCACAAACTCTCTATCCATGTCGTTGCATTCTGTGGTGCCACATTTACTCACATACACTATATGGTCAAAAGTTTGTGGACACCTGACCATCACGCCCATATGTGGTTCTTCCCCAAACTGTTACCACAAAGTTGTTCACAGTTGTATAGGATGTCTTTGTATGCTGGAGCATTACAGTTTCCATTCACTGGAGCTGTGAGTCCCAAACCTGTTCCAGCATGACGATGCCCCTGTTCACAAAGCGAGTTCTATGAAGACATGGTGTGTTAAGGTTGGAGTGGAAGAACTTGAGTGTCCTGCACAGAGCCCTGACCTCAAACTCACTGAACAGCTTTGGGATGAACTGGAACACTGACTGCACCCCAGACCTCCTCATCCAACATCAGTGCCCGATCTCACTAATGCTCTTGTGGCTGAATGAACACAAATCCCCACAGTCACTCTCCACAATGTAGTGGAAAGCCTTCCCAGAAGAGTGGAGGTTATTATAACAGCAAAAGGGACTAAATCTGGAATGGGATGTTCAGCAAGGACATATGGGTGTGATGTCAGTATGTCACATACTTTTGGCCATATACTGTATTTAATTTGAGTTTAATTTTAATTTAGAATTAATATGTAAAGAACACTGATTACAAAGCAAATTATAATTACAAGGAACACATTTTATCTTCACCCAACACACTGAAATATGCACGCTTTTAAGAATTGCTTTTTAATAAATTTTTTACAAACTTGCCAGCTCCAATGCATGGCAATATTACTAATTAGATCATTTTTTCTAAGATATCTTTTAAATTATAATATTATTACAGATCTAAAAAAACTTTTTAAAATGACAAACTGGAATTTTTTTAACTTTAAAATTAACTTTAAAATTAACCTAAGGACAGCTCTCTGATTTATTGTAGAATGTAAAAGAAAAGCCTGTATTCATTTGACTTAAAATATCACAATCAATGACTGCTTTCAATAATTACTACAAGGAATAAAACACTTAGGGGTAGCTGTTATAGGAAAATAATCAATGTAAGGATGGAGTGATGAGGCCTGGTACAAAGAGGAGTTACGGTTATCAACCCAAAGTGTATTATTTCCAATAAGAAGATGTGATGAAGTGTTTTATTCCTCCTTATTACTTGCAGCCATAAACAGTTGTTCCCTCATCCGTCTCATTTTTTCTCTCTTTCACAGTTAAAATGAGAAAGACATCACACACAGCTTGTCATGCTAACAAACAAAAAAAAAAACACTGGAGACTCCTTCCAAAAAATGCACAATAATCATCACCACACAGCACCAGCTACCGGGTCAACCAGTTACATTTACTCATAATGAATGTACTCATACTTTCCCATCATAACTCTTATAAACATTTCTGCCAGAAACAGTACCTTACAAATAAGCCCTATAGTTTCTTAGTAATAACCATCGCAAACAAATATTAGTAAAGAATCTGCACGCTGTAATGCATGAGATGCAGCACTGGTGCCATTTGTTTGTGTTGTATTTGCAGCCACAAAACTACTGCACACCAAATTCAATTTTAATTTTATGCAAAGACCACAGGAAAAGCGTTCTCTGGCCCTGGATATATGTTATGCTCCGAACAGAGCGCATGGCGGTATTTATGCACAGACCCCCCAGCCTATATAGTCAAATAGAACTAATGTTCTGCATTGCATCAGCTCTCCAACGCTTCAATCTGAGGGCACACGACTAGGTGTCCAAATTTCACCCAACTCATCCTGCAGGTCCATCACACTCTGGCAGGGGTTTTGAAAAATGCACAACTTGTTGACACACAGCCACAGCAGCACCACAGGGACTGAAATGTATTCGATAGCTTTTGAATATTTTAATGCATGAGCTTATGTGAAATGCACAGCAGCAGTGCAGGGGTGTGTTTTACCGGGCAGGTCAGAGAAGAGCAGGATGCACTCGTTGAAGCCGTTGGCCAGGAGCCGGTCGCGCAGCTGCTGTAGGATCGCCACTCCGATGCAGAACGGGAACGAGGAGTTGCCCAACAGCAGCGTGTCCCACAGGTGGAAGATCTTATGCAGGGGAAAGACGTCTACAAAGGAAGTACACACATGACAAATCAGATGTTTAGCATAAAATGGAATTAAAATCGGTTTCATTGATTCACTTACTTTGCAGTTGCTCACGGTTACACATTAGGAACATTAAGAAGAGTAGAAGAAGAAAAGAATTGAATAAATGAAGAGTGCACTTAATTTTAAATGCATTGTATGATAACTTTACATTAAGGTTTCCTTAGCCTATGTTATTTCCTGCATTAGTTAACATGAACAAGCTGTTAACGTCAGCATTAACATAAAAATTAATAAATGTTATAGGAAAATAATCCATGACAAATGTGGTGTGATCCAATCCGACGGTACATTACCACCCCAAAGCTGATTGTTCTCCCATAACAGCATATCCCATAATGTTTTCTTCATCTTATACCATAGCAAATTGCCAATGTTTGCAAGTTTTTCATTCATGAATTTTAATGCATGAGACACATCACAGTTTTTAACTGTTTATAGTTACATTTAACATTGTGGAACATCCATGAAGCAAGCTAGATTCTGTTATCACTTACATTATCGCAACAGCTGTTTCCTCACCAATCCTTTCTTTTACTTGTTTTTAAGCACAAATTCCTCTGTCCTAAAGTTTTATTGTAAAACTTACTGGCTTTTACAAAACACTGACCCTGGATTCGACTCCTATAAACGTTAAACAAACGTCTCCTAACAGAAAGTTTCACCATATCTACGATTATATTTTACTCTTTGTTAAAAAACAATTTTTTTTCTAATAAACTAATAACTAACATTCGTTTATTAGTAGGCTTAGTAAGTAGATTATGTGGCGTGTCCACCAGACAAGGCTGTGTTAGCTGTTACTATAGCGACAATAACATATTAGAATGAGCACATTAACATAAACCTGTGATTTGCCAGCACTATTGTCAGAGCTGCCATTATAGAAAATTAATCAACACCTTCTGACCAATCAGAATGAAGAATTCAGCAGGGTTGAGGTATAACTAATGTGTTAAATAATATCAGTTAATTTTACTTAATGTAAAGTGGCACCTTTAAATTTAACCTGATCTTTTTATTAAGATACTATTCATGTTTATCTGTAAGCTTCCATTAAAATGTAATGACTTTTCCATGTCTGTAAAAGCCATCTTTTTTAGTGTAACCATACAAGTGTGGGTGGGGAAAAAAAAATAGTATTATCAACAATATCATCATATCATTTTTCACCTCCCTCACCACCAGATATCATCAACTAGCAACCTGACGCTCAGAAATATATCACATTGTGGAAAAAAAACAGGGCATGGTTTTCATTTCATGCTGTCTTAAAAGATAAAAATAACTACTGATTTGGCAGCGTGTACAAAACTCAGACCTACAGCATACAGATTTCACTTAAAACTAAAAAAAAGGGAAAGATAAAACAATATTTAAAATCCCTTAAAGCGGGGCAAAATATACAATACCAATGAAATATCATTACAACAGTGTATTGCATTACAGTTATAAAAATGCAGCTACTGCTGCTCATGCTTCTACATTGTTTACACTGTTTGTACTGATTTTGATTTACATTGTTTGTACTGATTTTGTTCTGTTTGTACTGATGATCAACTATCATCACTGTTAACTGTTAAAATCATTGTAGATTTGCTATTGAGTCTAATATCTTCCAGTAAGGAAGTTGTACAATGACAAGAAATATATTCTAATCTATTCTATTACCAACGAGTAGAATTCGGCACCAGTGGTGCTGACGGGGATGTTTCCATCGCCAATAAGTTTAGTCGTTCTTATTTACGAATCTGTACATCCGTAATACCCTTAAAGTATACGTCAAACATGAAGGAAGCTATTAAAGAAAAATGATTTCGGACATTTGACCTTGCTGTGACCTTGACAGATGTACAACCCAAAAGCATAATGCCTCTGACCCCCGCAGTGGCAGAATATTTTTTTTAAATGATTGAAACAGAAAAGAAAGTTACTAACTACTACCTATTCAATGCTAAAAACATTGTGATACTTAAGATCTGCCATTAAATAAGCTTTTAGCAATGATTCAAGAGACTCTCAGGCATGACGAGGTGAGTAAGCAGGAAAGAAGGCACTTTTTGTGGCTGGGGTAAAAGGGGAGCTGACGTAAGCAGGTGGAAAATTCTGAGTTATACTTAGCATTGACGTCACCTCTACCAAATAGTCCCGGCCACCTTCAATCATCCAGATGTAAATGGTAGAAAAAAATAACTAACAAAAACAGCCTTGTTCTTTGTTTTGCAGTCAGTAATAAATTCAACACAGAAGCTACATATACAGTAAGAAGCTTATGCTGCATTCGACTTACCTCCGAAGTGGGAATTTGGAACTATGTCATTTTTGACGTCCATACGTTCGAGCTACAAAGTAGGGAAAAAAAAAACATGGACATCTCCATGTTCATCTTTTATTTTAGCAAAAAGCTAGCCAGCTAACTGATGAGTGATGTATATTTTCATTCTCAGAACAGCAAACTGTTTAGTCCATGTTGAAGATTTAACAAGCGGATATGTCTGTATGTTGATTTCTCTACAGCTAATACTGTTATATACACTGTTTAAATATAACTCATTTAAAGGTCAGAAGTGCTCTTTTGTTTACTGTTGATGCTCCGAGCAGCCATGTTAATTTGACGTCACTTGCTGAACTCGGGGGTTGAGGAGACCGTCCCGAGTTCCTGAGTAGGAATTCAGAGTCGAGGAGGCGTTTTCTTTCATTTTTCCCAGACGGAAGTTGGAAATTACAAGTTACGACCTTTAGTCGAATGCAGCATAATTATGGAAATAGGCTAACCTTATGTTTTCAGTATTCCTCATTTGTCACCATGGTGTCAAAATATTATCTGATTATTTTCTCACAAGGATAAATGATACAGTAAAGCCTTTAAGCAAGCACAATAAACACATATTGGATTCCACCTGTGAGTTCTGGAGTATACGGAGGCTGAATGTATTTGGCTTATGGGGCTGAATTTGTATTAGTAAGGAGAGCCTCTGTGTTTTCCCACCACACAGACTCCAGGCCAAAAGGTCACATGGGCAGCATTTCACACCAACCATCCTCAGTCTTAAGCCTGCGCTCTTCTAATTCTCCTCACGACATGCAACTCAACAAGGGTGTCATTCCTCATTTACATAGCGACATCGAACAGGAGCCGCTCACAGAACCACGACGAACGAGATTAGATGACATTTCTCTCACTGAATGAGACGTTTTGAAAATCAACGCGTGGGCAGTAATAGATTTTTCACCACACGATCATGGAGTAATTTGCCATTTAACAATTATTCTGTGTAATTCAGCACAAATTTCAGCGTAATGGAAACTACGCCTTCTGAAACAATGGGCCATTACGGACCATCAGCTATGATTGTTTTGGAAATTTACATTCTGATAAACACTTCACAGAAAAAGAGCTTCTTACTGAGATGTGATTTGCGTCACGCATAGACAAAATGTGAACTGTGTTAACCTTGGTTATATCAAAGATATCAAATAACATTTCTCATCAAATAACCAAAGAAAGTGTAAGGAGGCATAATGCACATTTTCATATAATAAAATAATTATAGGTAGGTTTTACATCCCAAAAAGCTAAACATGCATCAGAACTTCAAGAATTCAAAATGATGAAACATGGAGATTTTGCAAGAGTATCTTACATTCTGCATGCAGCTCATAACTACCTTAAGTGCCTTTGTTGAGCTATTTATTCTATACAATGTGCCATACTATATATTACGCTTATATCTTAACAAAAACTTTTATGGTTGTTGTTAGACATTTTCATGAATATTTAATTTCGACAAATTGTGATATGAATAAGGAAGAATGATAGAGTCATTAAAGCTAATGGCTTTAAGTGGAGTGTGTGAATGTATAGCTGTACTTACGAGTGAACATTGTCAGGAACCATGGAATCGCATACAGCTGTAGAAAAGAAAAGTGGGCTTTGGTTAGATGTGGAAATAGTCTTCATTTCTCACGTAATGTTAAATTTTGCCAACATTAAAACACACAAAGACCTGTAAGGTCTAGTGAATGTGATTCGCTCAAGTAGGACATGTTTCTGCACCAATGGGCTTCATTTATCAAGCGAACAAATGTATTCGTAAATCGATCACAGAAACATTTCCCCCAAAATGTGGTATCCATGAAAATCCAGATAGGTTCAAGAAAAAAATAAATTTTGTGTCCTACGACAGCTCCTGAGTTTGTGTAAATTTATGTATAAGTAGACTCACTAATGTGAACCTTGATCGATCGGCTTTAAATCGTATAACTAGCTATTAGACTAGCTATTCAATTAGAGCAGAAGTAGTGGTGCCCTATAACAGGATGAAGAGTTAGCCGAAGCTCTGCACTGGCTCAGCTGCATTATTGGAAGATTTAGCACACGCTGCTCTTAAGAGGCGATCTTTCACTGTTTAGTCGTCAGTTTTGTGGCCATCGCTAAATGTAAATCCGTTGCGTAATTTATGGCTGATTGGCTTTAACAACATATGCACGAGAGTATAAATGAGCAAATGAGCAAAATGTTTGTATATGTGGTGGGAATTGATTGGTTTAATATTTAACCCAATAGAAGCACTTTCAGTAATTAGGTGTTAGCTAAGCACTTAAAAAATCCCCTCTATAAGATATCATTTTCCAGTTAGGTGAAACATTGTATCTTTGAATTCCAATAAATTACGATTAAATAAATTTTTTTTAATTTATTTAAAAAAAAAACTGCAAAGCTTGATTATACATTTAAATGAGGACTCTTAGCGCTATGTGTTCAAAGCTATCTAGTCTGAGCTTGTGCCTGGTTGAACATTAGCTACATGTACAAAATGTTAAGAGTGCTCATTTGGGCTTAAATGGTCAATTGCTCAACAACTAGGAGTGCTCATCAACATCAACAACAACAAGCAATTTTGTTTGATTTTATTAGCTGAAATACATCATCTCCTTAAATTAGATACTTAACTTGATGAGCCAACACTGCAGTTCATACTACAGGTCAGTTATAAAACAACATCTTTAAATATATAGAGTCACACTAGTGGTTGAGTAATTGAGAAAAGAAATTATTTATCACTTCAGTGCTTTGGTAATACTGTAACTGCTGTAACAGACCTTGAAGTGGAGTCTCACTTGAACGTGTCTGCTCAATAAACAAACATAGATTAAAAAAAATGGAGATAATTTGGGGATACTTTCAGACTTGGTATAAGCTGAACGAAGCAGTCAGAATTGTTTGTGTGCATGAAACTCTCTTTTGCTAAATATCCTTAAGCAAGGGACATAATCCTTTGTTCCTCCAGGCAAAACAGTTTCTCCTCCCTCTCTTAGCTATTAACCCAGACCCATAAAAGAGCAAACACTGCACGGCAGCCCTATTATGTATAAATAAAGGATAATAGTACCGTATATTTCATTATACTTTCACTGTATACTTCCAATGAAAAAACTAATCAAAAAAGAACCACTGTAGAACACACACTCGTAAGCATACTATGAAGTATTCATGATGCATCTTTCTAAGACAATCCACATTAGAGGTGGAACTCGACCCTGAATGACTTGCATATAAATATTTGTAATTAATAAGTGATCCTCTTATTTAGTAATGAAACTATGAGGCGAGCTGGTTGAAGACCACACCCCTTAACTCAACGCTACGTTCCGTGCTGGACTTTGGAGTCCAACATTTGCTGTCTCCACATCTTCTAAGTTGGAGTTCTCATTAATATGACATAATACATCGCTGGAAAATGTTGAGCAGAAAAAGAGCTTTTAGGAGCTCTCAGCAAATCCTGACCGTTTTCTCGTATTAGACGCCATTGTGGCTGCGCTAGCCATCCCCCTGTGATCTCAGTGCAGCAGATAAACACTAAATTCTTATGGGAATAAAGAATACTAAATACATCACAAATATTTCAATATTTATTGTGTTTCAGGGTAGTGGTTTGTGACGTGACCCGACGTCAGGACATCAAACAGAGAATGAATAAACAAAGAAAAACAACGGCGAATGCGCAGATGCGGTAGATAGAATGGTTGGCAGTAGTTTTCGGTTGGATAACAGATGGAGAAGGAATGTTTTCATTTTCTCTCAAAATCAGTCTTTCAGTAAAGTAACACAAGCAATCATGTGATATCTGGACCAATCACAGGGTTTTATAGTTAAAATATTTATATTTTAAAAGAAAAGAAAAAAACACCAGTTCAGGAGTATTGTTTTGGGGGCCCACACCCACTGCACATCATAAATTCAAAAGCGAGCATCTTTGTGGCACAAAAACCAGGTGCCAGTTTCATTTATAGAGTCTAAAATAAGAGGAAACGTCTGAAATGCCATGCTGGTGACCTACATAGCGCCCTAGACTTTTAGAAAATTTAGAACCCTTATGGGTTCACTGGTTGTCCCACTGGAGGAATCTGGGTGCACTCGTGTGTTACCTTCTAGCTCTCCTTTTTAGTTCAGCTGTCACAGTTAGAAATCCCACTCTTTTTAAACCAGTGTAGGATAAACACATAACTAACACTTAAGCTAATAATCTCTCTCAGACGAGTTATACATGTACTCTCGGTGCCTGATATGATGCCGATGCCAGATCTTGACACCCTTCTACTGCTGTCACTCTCCTCACTTTCCAGACCTGCCTGATTCAGCCTGTATGCACTTGAGTCACTTTCTACTGCTTTACGTATAAGGGCCCACATGGATACCCTAAAGATCTGTACTTTGCAAAAACAGTCTCACCTTTGCTTCAGTGGATAATCTCACCTGTATACTGTAAATATGTACCAAAGAGCTGCTGCTGTAATTATAAAGACTGTCCTGTGCTCATCCCAGCAGTCCTATTCACAATCTGCTTATACTGAACATCCTTTCAAAACACTTAGTCTGACTGTACTCTTCTACACCTGGATACTGTAATGATTTATAATCATTACAGAATCAGCTAGAAGAGGATGGGATCCTGGGACTCTGATTCCTCCAAGGTTTCTTCCTCATGCTGTCTCAGGTCAAAGTTATTCCTTGCCACTGTACGCTTAAACACAGAAGTATAAACCAGTGACTGCCTCGTAACGTTTGGTCATGGATTGAATTCTGCTTAACATCTAAGTTGCTTCGGCTAAACACATCTGCTAAATAAATGCAAATGTTAAGCCAAGCATATAATGTACCTGTGCATGTGTGCATTTATCATCTGGATTGATTTAGCTTGTATTACTCTGTGATCATATATGTTCCTTTGAGAGATTCAATATAAATTAGAAAAATTACTTTATATTGTTATTATCATTACAGAGCTCTCAGAGCAGGAGATGAAGATGGTGAAATATGTGTATCATATTGCAGCTCACTGCACATGATCGAGCATTCCTCAAGAGTCCCAGTGTGTCGCAATATGTTAGTTTCTGAACTATTAAGAAGTTAAAGACGTTAACGCAAACAAAAACAAGCAATCAGTTTATGTTGGCCATCACAACTCCATGGGAAAACCAATTTCACAGGGAACATTAGAACATACCCAGCCAAAACTCAATGCTTTGTGAAACAATATTGTTCTTGCACCGTCAGCCAAGAGAGATTTGTGCTTTTAGCGAAACTGTGATTCAAAACGACAAGATCAAATATTACCCAGACAGGAAATAGAAAGCTGTAATTCTTTGAAAACTACATGGCTTTGTGACTCTACTGAAGGATCAGGAACCGTACAAAGAACAGGACAAATGATTCAAAAGTGACAAAAAAAAAATCAATCAAAAGCTACAAGATTCATTAACATTCATAAACGCCATCTGTAAATTCACCAGCACATTTCATCCACTTGTACAGCAGGCGTCTGGCTTCTTATCGCGTTCGTGACAATGGTAGCTGCTCAGAGACTGAAGAGGACATCGGCTCAATGTTAATTGTTGCTATTCATCTTTTATTCGGCTTTTCATGAAGCTCCTGGGATTCCACAGAGGATGGACAAGGCTGGAGGGTCATGCATCTTTTTCCTCTCTTTGATAGAAAAGAGCCTAGGAGGGGATTCTGGGATTTGTCTCCCACAGGAGAAAGTGTGGAAGCAACACATTTGTCAGTGTGGCACAGGCTGATTTGGCCAAAGAGGTGCAAACATTGAAAAGCTGAAAGAACAGGATACAGACAGAGCTAAAACTAGAAAGCACCTGAAAGCCAGTCCTTTGTAAAAAATGACAGTTTACACACTATTCCTTAATTGGCTATCACCTTAATGTCTCAAAAACAGTTTATACCCAATACTCACCATTGCTTCAGTGGATAATCACACCTGGATACTGTAGATTTATACCCATGAACTCATGCTATGATACTCATACTGAACATCCTTTCCCTAGTACTGTTTGCCGTTATAGTACAATATATGCCGAAAGTACGTGGACACCTGATCATCACACCCTTATGTCCTTGTTGAACAATCCATTCCAGATTTAGTCCCCTTTTGCTGTTATAATAACTTCCACTCTTCTGGGAAGGCTTTCCACTAGATTTTGGAGCGTGGCTGTGGGGATTTGTGTTCATTCAGGTACAAGAGCATTAGTGAGATCAGGCACTGATGTTGGATAAGGAGGTCTGGTGTACAGTCAGCATTCCAGTTCATCCAAAAGGTTTTCAGTGGGGTTGAGGTCAGGGCTCAACCTTACAAAACTATGTCTTCATGGATCTCATTGCACACAGAGGCATTGTCATGCTGGAACAGGTTTTGGCCCCTTAGTTCCAGTGAATGGAAATTGTAATGTTACAGCATGCAAAGGCATTCTATACAACTGTGTGCGTCCAGCTTTGTGGTAACAGTTTGGGGAAGAACCATATATGGGTGAGACGGTGAAGTGTCCACAAACTTTTGGCCATATAGTGTATATAGTTTTAGAAGAGTAAAAATTTATATTACTATCTGCTGTCCGCCAGAAGAGGATTGGTTCCCTTTTGAGTCTGGTTCCTCTCAAAGTAAGGAAAAGTTGTACAGCAGGCGTCTGGCTTCTTATCGCGTTCGTGAAAATGGTAGCTGCTCAGAGACTGAAGAGGACATCGGCTCAATGTTAATTGTTGCTATTCATCTTTTATTTGGCTTTTCATGAAGCTCCTGGGATTCCACAGAGGATGGACAAGGCTGGAGGGTCATGCATCTTTTTCCTCTCTTTGATAGAAAAGAGCCTAGGAGGGGATTCTGGGATTTGTCTCCCACAGGAGAAAGTGTGGAAGTAGCAAATTTGTCAGTGTGGCACAGGCTGATTTGGCCAAAGAGGTGCAAACATTAAAAAGTTGAAAGAACAGGATACAGACAGAGCTAAAACTAGAAAGCATCTGAAAGCCAGTCCTATGTAAAAAAATGACAGTTTAAATGACACATGTCTCAAAAACAATAGAGGAATAGAGGTTTTCCGAATGAGGAGATCAACAATCCAGAAGAACCTTGAAGTAGTGCTGCTGTTCTTCCAAAATCAAAGGAAGGCAGTCAATGTGGTTTGGACAAATTACAGGGACACCCCCTTGTCGGCTGTATAAGACATGTTGCCCCAGAGCAGACCCAGAACCCACTGGAGGATCTCACAGTTGGCTTGGGAATGTCTTGGGTCCCCCCAAGAGGAGCTAGAATCCGATAGAGAAGTGTGGACTGACATTCTTAACTTGTCGCCAACGCAACCCCCACCACGAAAAGTAGCCTCTCGAGATTAAAAGGGAGTGTGGGCTTGATTAAGTTGAAATGTTTTTTACACCTCATGATATATTATGTGGCATTTTATGATGAATAGCCTGCTTTATTATGCAATCTATTGAAAGTGTTGCTTGATACGCAGACTTATTGAATCGAGAGCCAAACTATATGATACAATATGCTTTATTATTACACCTACATCTACATACTGGTTAATTGTGAAGCTGACTTGTGACAATGTCCACAATGTCCACTGTTGAAAGCGCTGTACAAATAAAACTAAACTGAACCGAATTGGCATCAAGAAGCCATAAATGCCTGCTGCAATCAAAGATCAACTCCTTACCGAAGTGATTAAAAAACACAATGATTTAGAAACGAAGACTCTCTAAATTCAAGTGAATAGGACCTAATCTATGTCCAAATCTAGGACATTTTGACCTCTAACAGTCTGTTGCCTTCTCATATCATGCTAAGATGGCCTACTTTGAATAATGTGGCACTCTGGGAGAACCCTTCACATTTTGAAATTGTGACATTTTCTGCTGTATATAGTTCTAAATACTACAGCCTTTGTTGAACTCAAATGTTTCTTTCTCTCTTTTGCATGCATCATGCATCAGATATATGTAAAAGCATTTTAGCATTTGGTGAAATATATTCAAGAGATACACTGATGAGCCAAAACATTATGACCACCTGCTAATATGCTGTTGGTCCTCCACATGCCACCAAAGCAGCTCTGACTCAATGAGGCATGGACTCTACAAGACCTCTGAAGGTGTCCAGGTGGACTTCCAGCACATCCCTCAGATACTTGATTGGACTGAGATCTAAGGAATTTGGAGGCCAAGGCAACACCTTGATTTCTAGGACAACATAAACTGATTGCTTGACATGTTCCTCAAACCATTCCTAAACAATGTGTGCAGTGTGGCAGGGCACATTATCCTGCTAAAAGAGGCCACTTCCATGAGGGAATACCATTGCTATGAAGGGGTTTACCTGGTCTGCAACACTGTTTAGGTAGGTGGCACGTGTCAAATTGACGTCCACGTGACTGCCCGGACCCAAGGAATCAGGGATCCAGTTCTGATGCACACGTGCCCATTGTAGGCACTTTCAATGGTGGACAGGGGATATAATGAGCACTCTGGCTGGTCTGCGGCTATGCAGCCCTATAGGCTGCCAGGTGTGATGTGCTTTTTGTGACACGTTCCTCCCATAACCATCATTAAAAATTTCTGTGACTTGTGCCACAGTAGCCCTTCGGACCAGTTCGGATAAGACGAGATAGCCTTCTTTGCCCTTGCTCATTGATGAGCCTTGGGCACCCAACACCCTGTTGCCAGTTTGTGGCATCATGTTCATCTTTGCTTCTGCAACGCTTTATTTGTGACTGGTCATAATATTTTGGCTCATCATTGTATATTAGAGAGATATTTAATAAAAACAGCAGGTAGTGTTGGAGCCATGTATGGGTGTAAAAGTGCTAGGGACAGGAATGATGAAATGAGGAAAAAAAAAAACCTTGTGTGATTGATGAAACACCAGGCCAATTTGCATCTAGAGCCTTTCTAATGCGTTTTGAGTTGTCGGTATCAAGCGCATCCCTCTGAAAAGATGCATTTAAATCCAACCGAGCTTTTTAAACACTTAAGGCCATCATGGAATGATGGATGCTTTGGAAGTATTATTAAATTTAGATGATATGGTTTATATCACCATCATCCATTTTTCACTATACCTGACAGAAAAAAAAAAAAATAGAAAAAAGAACTGTATCCTGCAATTTTGTTAAACTGGTCATTATTATGACAGATAGAGTCAGTATAATGTCTCACTTTATAATGGCTTTAGTAAATATACACATTATCTTTAAATAAATTCATGATACAATAACGTGATCATATCACTGTCATGCAAATGTCCTGGCTTCATGGGAAAGGAAGCCTGCTACAATCTTGCTTGCATCTGAGACACTTTATTACAGATGCCACCAACACAATCTGAATATGGCTTAAGTGATACTGTTAGAAATAGTCTGGATCAGTTTCTGCCACCAGCTATTAGAAAAAAGATTTTTAACAAACTACACTTTTAAAAAGTGGTGGGGACAAAACGGGGAATATCAAAAAGTGGCCCCCCCATGTCCATAGTAAAACTATGATGCCTCACAGCTCCAGGGTTGCTGATTCAATCCCAGGCTTAAGGTACTCTCTGTGTGGTATCACATGTTCTCTGTGCATGGGTTTCCTCAAGGTGCTCAGGTTTTCTCTGACTGTCTAAAAACATGGCTATGCTAATTTGCTGCTAGGTGTGTGTGGGTGTATTCGTATATTGTTGTTCCTTTACAAGGATCTCTTTTTCCTCTCTCGCCTTTCACTCCAAAAATACAGCTTGTCTTTTTACAGAGAAACCAAAAAACGAAACTCCTCCCCATGCCGGGAAACTTTACAACACACCATGACTCCTTCCATAAACGTTAAATAAACGTTATAAAAAAAATACATTAAAAAAACTTCACGACGTTATGCATACATGCATACATTCATGGCACATTTTTTAAAAATTTATTTATTATTAGCCTTAGATTATGTGGAGTGTCTGCCATGCAGAGGCCTGTGTGTTAGCTGTTACTATAGAAACAATAACGTATTAGAACGAGAGCATTAATATTAATATTATCCTATCATTTACAGATGTTACAGACGGAACTACTGCCTGAGACATGCAGTTATACAAAAAATAATGCATGCCTTCTGACCAATCAGGCTGCACTGTGGTATAAAGATACTTAATCAACACATTCCGACCAATCAGAATCAAGAATTAAACAGTATGGTTCAGAATCATTACTTCTGAACTGGCATACGTCATCTTATCTTCTTGTATTTGTTACACAATGTAGGAATGATGAGACCCTGATACAGGATCTACGCACTAAATTTTTATGTCTGGGTCAATTTATGATGTAGGCGGCTATTTTCTTTTTTATATGTTAAGATTTCAATTTCCCCAAGTGTCTCATTTGCTAGTCATTGTTCGCTGCAATGACATTACCGGCCGACTGCTTTGGTAAACAAAGAATTAGTCCTAATCTTGTTTCAAAGCACACTTACAAGCAGAAGCGAGCTAGCACGGTGGTAAACTGATGAATAAAAGAAGTTCACATTGCAATCAGTGTTGTCTAGGCAGCTCATTCAGACCACGAGAGCTCCCTCTTTGAATGAGGATTCTTTATTTGCTTGGCTAAACATAAACGCGTCTCCTGACAACGCTGTCCTTTGCGAGGCTCCAGGCAGGGGCTGATGATGTCACTACTGTTATCAGAAATCTAATAGAAATACAGATACAGAAACTCTGGAATGTGTCCACATGGAAATTAAAAATTAAAATGAGCTAGCATGACCATTCGTTCATTCAATCATTCATTCATCTTCAGGAAGCCCTTTATCCTGGTCAAAAATTTATTGGATCTGGAATCTCTCCTGGGAATGCTATGTGGGAGGCGGGAATACACTCCAGTTGATCACAGGGCACCATGGACACACATTCACACACTCATAGTTTAGATGTGTACCTATCGGCATGTTTTTCAGAGTGGAGAGGAAACCGGAGAACCCGTATGAAATCCACTCAGACACGGGAAGAACATTTGAAACTCCACACAAACAGCAACCAGAGCTCAGGATCGAATCCGGGGACTCTGGAGCTTTGAGGTGGCAACGCTACCTGCTACCCGCTTTTACACACACATCCTAATACAACACAACACAGACCATCCTCAGTGTGATTCTGTGATTTTTAAATTCTGGAGCTCTGACTAACGCTGATTCTGTGTGTGTGTGCTCATGTTTGCTGATGAGGAAAATCTGGCAGGTGCTGAAATCTCAGACTTAGACACATTTTTGTGTTTGTGTGTGTGTGTGTGTGTGTGTGTTGCTTCAGTGACAAAGATGACAGCAGAACTGATTGCAAAGTTCAGCTAATTTCCCCATATGTGAAGCTCTCCTGCTCCTAAACAACATGAAATACACAACTAACCCTTTTACAGCTTTCAAAAGCTGCCTTTGCTTTTAGAAAGCACTCGAACCATTCAGTGGTCATCTCGTGTCAGAGACAGGTCAAGTACAGAGCTGCATTAAATTGTTCATAAAAACAGTGAGCACTTACGTCTGGTATGAAGCCGATCTCGTTCAGGTGGTTGCTGAGCTCTGGGTCGTGGAAGGCTATCATCTGAGAGAAAACAGTCAGGTACTCTGAAAGAGACATGAGAATACGTTTGGAACTGAGCAAGTGCACTGACTCTCCCCTTTTCTTGTCATATCATACACACATTTACCTAGAAACTAAAAACAGAAGAACTTCAAAATGTAAACTCTGAGGAGTAATCGATACTGCCAATACTGCTCTTACTCGTGTGTTAACACTGTCTTGTTAACAGTTTTTAATTTTTCTGTCTGTTCTTTTGTCCAGGCATCCTATATAAATTTTCTAAATATGGTTCATAAATCAAAGGGAACACAAGAAAAATAAAAAAAGGGGAAAAAGAAGTTTACATGTACAAAATTCTCTCATAATGCAACTCTTTTTACAACTCAATTTACATTACAGTCAAGTGCAAAAGTTTGCAATCCCCATGGGTTCTGGTTGAAAAATGTAAAATGTGCCCCTACCTTCTACCATTTTTTTTTGCACCAAAAAATATCAAAAAAATAAATAAAAATGCAATGTGGGTGTATTATGTATCATAACAAGATGATTATACAAAATGACCTGGTAAATTCAACATGGAAATACATTTTGCAATGACCCTTGCAGTCTCCACACCTGGGATTTCTAAATTGGTGTGTAAGAATCTCCAGCACACACACGAAAATTGCCATTTATCACATGTGCGTACACACAAGTGCACACAGTAGCCACTGATAAATCCTACACATTCTAAATTGCTTTGTTTGTGCACAGCCACTCTCATTTGCATAATGAAACGCCCCCAAATTGCCATATATGGTAAACAACATCCCTTTATAAAGCCCGTTGAGCTACTGCTTGATGCAGACAACGAGGAGCAGGTCAGAAGGTCTAAAAAGTCAACAATGCAGTACAGATACTGTTTCACAAAGTAGAGTAAAACAAAAATGGTTTATTTGGCTCGTTTATGAGTGGTTTGTCTAAGAAGTAAATACCCTTTTTTTTTTAGATGTAATGCCTAAACGTGTGCTTTCTTATTATACTTTGAAAACCTGCAATAGTCTGAAGAATCCTCACTATTGTTGTCTTCTTCGCTGTTGTATTTGCCAATATATGAGCATATGCATTGGTTAATTAATTAGAGAGGATAATTATATATTCAGAAAGGGAAATGGAAACTTTTCCACAACTGGTATCGTAATATACATTATTTCAACATTTTTGTTACTTGTAATAATAAAACAAAACACACTAAAATTCCTCGTTTGTATAAATGTAATTTCTTGGTCTTCTTCTTTTTGTCCCAACTTTTGCACTTGACTGTAAGTAATCTGACAAGAGAGAGAAAAAATCCAGGTGTGGACCTCTACTTCAGTTTCTTTTCAATTCACCAATATATCCAGTGACGAAGAAAAAGATGAGGTCGAATATGTGTTTTCCGCATGGTGCGACGTTACTGCTAAATGTTTAATTGGAAATTTTTTCATTCATTAATTCATCTTTTATAAGAGCTTTATCCTGGTCAGGGTCACGGTGGATCCGGATGGTATTCCAGGAACACTGGGTGCAAGATTGGAATACACCCCGGATGGGACGGCAGTCCATCACAAGACACCATACACACACACATTCACACATAGTGAAAATTACGAATTGCCTTAATTTATTTCCGTGTTTTTAGAAGGCTGGAAACCGGAGAACCTGCAGAAAACTCACAAAGACAGAGAAAACAGACAGCAAACTACCCTCTACACCACTGTGCCTCCATGACAGGGAGTTTTTATTATCGCAAATTAAACATAATGCTGTCTAAGATTAAGATGTTTACTACAGATTTTCTCCATCATGCTGTTTTTGCACAAATGCCTTAGGTATAAAAATATATCTGTGACATCAGGTTGAACATAAATATCAGCTTATCAGCTAAATAACATCATTATTGATCATATTTTCAGTGTACAACACACACACTTTATAGGTCATTGCATAAGCTGCACAATTAACTGGCATTTTCAATATATGATGCAGATTAAAGCATAATTTCTCCACAGAGCTATAGCAGTAATTTATTTAGTAAAAAAGAGAGATTTTTAATCCCATTGGGCCTCATCTGGATAAATAAAAATAGCATATGATAACTATATTACTTTCCATAGGAGGAATTAAAACACCACAACATACTGGACGGGAAAAAAAAAACACTGAACATTTTCGTTTTATTAAATTACACATATAAAGGATATATAGATTATACAAGGACAGCAAAGCGCAGCATATACACACACTTGGCAATATGAACGCCAGACTTTGTGTAACAGATGTTTCAACGTTTTAAAGCTGAGATAAGAGCAGGATTTGTGTATAGACTCACCCTGTATGACGTGCGAGTTGTCCTTCAGAAAGAAGTTGTAGAGATATTTGGGGATGAAGGCGGACATGCAGGCATATGCAAGTGCTAAAAGAAACAATCAGCAGTGATTTAATTGAAATGATGGGAATTCACTGCAGTTAAGGCTGCATATTGAATTAAAGAATGCATTAAAAAGGTAAGCGTCTGTCTGAGCTGTAGGCTTTCTTTACGAAATGTTTATAAAAGAATGACCCTTACCCTCGTTATTGAAGTTCAGGTACAGGAACGGGGCACAAAGTGAATCCAAACCTGAAGAGAAAAATGGTTAAGCATCTTTAAATGTGCGCCAATCACATTCAAAGCAAACTCCACCCTGAGACACATTAAATATGTTTATACTGAAATATTTGTGGTGTGTTTAGGGATTATTTTACTAAATTGTTGGCTGGTTCTGTATTTTCTTTACTTTTGTGAGAAGGTAGCAGTGTCTGCCACTCTGATGTCACAGGGGAATATCGCTATTGCAGTTACAAAGGTGTTTAATAGGAGAAAAAAAATCAGCAATCTCAAACAAACAAGGGATAACGATCGGGTTTCAGCTCCTAGCTGTTGTCTCTGAGAATAAAAAACAGCAAGCGCAGCTTTTCCAGTGTAGACAACAAACACTGGACTCAAAGTTTCAGAATGCAATGCAGTTATGCGACAGTTTTTCGCCGAGTTACAGCAGAGACTCGGCTCGGCTTGTCAGATGTACGAGATAACGAGTGTGATGGTTTTGACGGTGGTATTAGCGTGAAAGTTGAGGCGTTGGAAGCTGATCTGCTTGAGAAGAGTGTACAGGTGTGGAGGTGAGAGACCTAAAGCACTAAAGCGCTGCTGCATCAGTCTCTTTAAGTAGAGATAAAGCGAGGGCTTTATCTAATGTAGGAAACCGTGAAAATAAACCAACATGTCAATGAAAGGTGTCAATCAAACAGTAAATCATTTGCACAGTTGAAGATCACATACTAATTATAAATATTATATTACATCTGCAAGTCGTTCCAGGTGGATATTTTTTTCTTTAAGTGAATAAAATGTCTAGTTCACCCTCTGGCCTGTGCTCCTTTATTCATTAATAAGAACCTCAACCTCTAAGAAATATCCTTCTGTGAAACGTGAGAGCCACCTAATGGTGTAAACGGAGAACTACACCACCGGGTTCTCACCCTGCCAGTACACGAGGTCAGGATGGGACACCACCCAGGCCTTCAGAACTCTCCGGAACTTGATGTGACCCTGGGGTGAGGAGAGCAGCTCGTCGTACTGATGACAGCGTGGGATGTCCACTTCAATCTAAAGGAAAAAAAAAAAACAGTTTGAGAAACCGGAGAAACCATTCATGAGATTCTAGAGTCATTATCCTTCATGCTCGGTTCACTACTTAGCAGCAGACATTTTATCTTTATCTCTAATATCAGCAATCAGCAATATAAACAATATTTATGGAGATTTATAACCACAGCACTACTGAATTCTCAATTCTGATTGGTCAGAGGGTGTTGAATAATGTTTTATATCAGCAACCCTGACACTTGTTGAACTATAATTCAAAATATAAAGATATAGATACATGGATAGATAGATAGAAAGAAACTTTATTGATCCAGAGGAAAATTACAGCATTACATTACATTAATGGTAAAAGACTAACATTTACAGATAATCATAAATACAATAAGGATGCATAGTGCAGGGGAAAAAAAGTTTTATGTGAGTGAGTCTTTTATTTTTATATTAATACGCTTGTTTCTATAGTAACAACTCATGGACTTGTACGCCGGACAATCCACATAAGTGGATTCGAAGACTAATATATGAATATGTTTATATATATATATATATATATATATATATATATATATATATATATATATATATATATATATATATATATATATATATATATATATATATATATATATATATATATATATATATATATATATATATGTATATATATATATATATATATAT
>CM040456.1:6703120-6718153 GCA_022758105.1 Pangasianodon gigas | reverse complement strand
AGTGTACAACATTTATGGAAGGAGTCTCCAGCGTTAGCTTTGGATTTGGGTTTTTTGATTTGTTGGTGACACGACAAGCTGCGCTTTGGTGTCAAGAAAGAGAGAAAAGAGAGGCTGGTGAGGTAATAACTGTTATAACATGTTTTGAACATGTTTCCTGGATGTTCCACAACATCATATGTAACAATAAATGGACAAAAAGTACAGCATGTCATTCTTTAATAAATAAAAATTGTAATTGTTGGAAAACTGAGGTGGGATAAGAAGAATAAAACACTTTGAGACGTGCTGTTATAGGAAAATACTCAACTTCAGGGCAAGCAGCATCACGCCACCCTATCGTTTTCCCATAACAGCATATCCCCAAGCGTTTTCTTCCTTACATACTGTATCTAGAACAAAAGCTTTTCATACTGTATGCTTGTGGATCCTCCAGATGGTAGGATATAGCATAAATAAAAGACTGAGGGAATATGACACACTTTCATTATTATTATTATTAAGTCCACCCTGAACATCATCATCTGTGTCTGTATTACAAATGATTCATTATTTTATCTTCAAGAAAGCAACCTTTACACTCAGCTATAAATAATCTAAACATCTAGTATTCATGATAAAGATGCTTTTAAACCTAATAAACATCACTTTAAATTTGAACAAACCTCAAGGCTATGAACTTTCTTTCTGCAGCTTCAGATAGATATTCAGTGTCGGAAAGTGTTTAGAAAGAACCTCAGCTCTCTGTAAAAATACTGTAAATAATTGAACAGCCCTATGAATAATACAAGGAGGTAATATCCCTCGGTCATTCAAGTGACTGCTGAAGACCAACGACAGCAGCAGAAAAACAAATCACAGCAGTACCTGTCTGTCTGTGGGGATGGGCGTGTCCTTGTCGATGGAGTCATACTTTGCCTGAATGTCCCCCTGCGATATGAATATGAATATGAATATCTGAATCACTGTAGCTGTAAAACACAGGCCAGGAAAAAGAATGGACAAATAAATAAACCGAATAACATTTCAGACAAGAAGTGCACAGTGAATATGGAAATGTAATAAAGTCTCACTTATAAATCTCTAAATGTGCAACAATTTATACCCCTCCATCCATCCATCATCTATCTATCTACCTACCCATCAATTGATCTACCCAACCCTCTATCATCTATAGTATCCATCCATCCATCCATCTATCTATCTATCTATCTATCTATGTATCTATCTATCTATCCATCCATCTATCTATCCATCCATCCATCCATCCATCATCTATCATCCTACCCATCAATTGATCTACCCAACCCTCTATCATCTACAGTATCTATCTATCTATCTATCTATCCATCCATCTATCTATCTGTCTATCCATCTATCTATCCATCATCTATCATCCTACCCATCAATTGATCTACCCAACCCTCTATCATCTACAGTATCTATCTATCTATCTATCCATCCATCTATCTATCCATCCATCCATCATCCATCATCCTACCCATCAATTGATCTACCCAACCCTCTATCATCTACAGTATCTATCTATCTATCTATCTATCTATCTATCCATCCATCTATCTATCCATCTATCCATCCATCATCCTACCCATCAATTGATCTACCCAACCCTCTATCATCTACAGTATCTATCTATCCATCCATCCATCCATCCATCCATTTATCCATCCATCCATCTACCCATCGATCAATCAGTCCATCCATCTCTCTATCATCTACAGTATATATTCATCTACCTATCCATCTATCTATCCATCCATCCATCCATCCATGCTGATGGCACATGACCCACTGAATTTTCCTAGCTTTAGTGCTTTATGTTGTCATTATCAGCTAAAGCGCCAGCACTGATTGCAGCTCTTAAAGCACACACTGAGCTCACTGCTCTCTGTTCGCTTCACTGGAGTCTTCACACTGAAAGCCTCCACATTTCAGTTTGGCATTTCGGACTAATGCATCACACAAACACACGAGTGAAACTCAATCACCAGGAAATTACCTCCAAAAACCTACTGACTGTTATAAACACAGGACAGTGCTTTTAATGGGCATTTATCAAGCCCAGGTCAAGTATAACTGAGCTTTCCTGCAGTTCCCTTTAATACCCAATCGAGCATTGTTAAAACTGTACACTCTGCACTAAGATGCAGTCAACACCCAGCTAAGTCCTTCTCATTTCAAAAAAAGACAACAACATGGATACTCCTTGATAGAGATAGCACTGCATGTACTAATCAATACACAAAATAAACACTTGGGCCCTGATTTACTATTAACATGCGCTAATTTGCATGTGAGATGGGAGAACCAAATAAAATGCATGCTGTGTGCATTACAAAGAATAACTGCATAAATTATGTTGCATGCAACATCGAAGGAGGAACTCTGTGTAAATAAGATTTTTGTGTGTGCTAACTGTTCTCAAAATAGACTCCCAGATGAGCCAAACTCAAATACAACACCAATTAAAGGTAATGAGACCTTTTTTTTGTTTAAAAAAAAAAAATACAAAATACAATATGAATGCAAAACAAAACAAGAGTGTAGACATGAGTGTGTGTTCTGTTCATATGGTACTTGTTAGTTAAAATGCTTTCACATGTTCTATTTAAATGCTGCTGGCAAATATATAATACAAAGCATCATCATTGTAAGAAACATTCTTATCATTTGAGATACTAAGTTATAATCCTTATACATTTTCTGTCTATTAAGTATATTAAATATAGTACCTGCTTTATTAATCTGCGTATTAGTGAGGTGTCATTCGACTCGCATGAATAAGCCGTATTTTTTTGAAGGTTAATTTAAACAAAATGCTTTGATGCTTTGTTAGTGTGAATGTTAATGTGTGTGACTCTCAGCAGTGTGTGTATGAGGTAGCATGACATCTGCACTGCTGCTTGTTGAAGCTGTACTTTACGTATATCAGGGAAGGTGATCAGTTATCAGGTTAAATGGAAATGAATCTTCTTAATGAAGCTCAGATGTAGCAGAACAACAGCATTTATTACTTTCAAATGCATTAAAATGCACTGCTGTTTTGTTAAGCTGAAGGTAGAGTAAGATCTCGTGAAGCAATTTCAGCCATAGACAGGCAAACAAAAACATTCACCGAACATAATATCCCAAAAGAATGAAAATGAGCTGTTTGGAAGCTGAAAGAGTCGACTCTTATTGATGAGCCGAGTCAAATGATCTGATTCACAGAAACAATGCCAGAGTTCTCATTATTATTGCTCATTTAGTCACCGTTCCACATCGCAGGTGCTAAATTCTTTCATTTGCATAGACACCTCCCTGTATCTTGTACTTTTAGGTAGAAACGCCGCAAGTCATGGAGAGGTGGAGGACAGAAAGACAGCGGAATGAATCATTTCAAGCTTCATCTCCAAAAATTTTACATTTACAACATGACCAACTTCTTCCTTGGTGCTAGTTACTAAAAAGGCTTTTTTTTTCCTTTCAAATGATTATATAAAAACTAGGCAGCATAACAAAAGAAATGAAGGTTTCTACTCACCTCGACTCCCAGTAAAGCAGCCCAGGCCAGTCCTCGGAGAAGAGGAGGAACATCCACCCTCGCTTCCTTCCACACCTGGTTCTTTTTGTATGGATACGCCTGAGGAATGTACATTCGTAACACTTACAGCAATGTAACACACTGTAAGACACAAGTTAAGCAGACAGAGTGTACAGAACTGCTGCAGTATGTGTGTGTGCGTGTATATGTGTGTGTGTGTGTAAATACAAAGAGAACATTATTATTATTAACACCATTACAGTAAATCAGAATACAAGTTCCTGATGTTTAATGAAAAAACATTTCTGAATTAATTAGAATAAGATCACAGTTCAGTGTGTGTTTTTAATAGTGCACTTGTTTGTGTACATGTGTGTGTGTGTGTGTGTGTAAATACAAAGAGAGAATTATTATTATTAACACCATTACAGTAAATCAGAATACAGTTTCCTGATGTTTAATGAAAAAACATTTCTGAATTAATTAGAATAGGATCACAGCTCAGCATGTGTTTATTAGTGCACTTGTTTGTGTACGTGTGTGTGTGTGTGTGTGTGTGTGTGTGTGTGTACCTTGAGGAGCCTGTCGAACAGGACGATGCGTGTAAGCTGGTACTCGGTGTCTCTCTCTCGGATAATGAGCGGAAGGCTGACGGCGGCTGAGAGCTCGTTACTGCTGATGGACTGAGGCAGACAGGACTGTCTACACGACACAAACATATGTTTTCATTTTATTATTATCATCATATTCATTATTATATGTTCTAATTCTTTATTATTTGCCATTTATTTCTGTTTGGTTGTTACTGATGTCCTGATCTTTATGTGTGTACTGTACTGTTTATCTGCTTTAACAATGCATTCTTTAGGAATAGGAATGTCTGTCTGTGTGTCTGTCTGTGTGTCTGTCTGTGTGTCTGTCTGTGTGTCTTTCCATCTACCCACCTCTGTTTATCTATCTGCCTATCTATAATCTGTCTGTTCTACTCTCCTGTCTCTCTGCCTCTCTGGCTGTCTGTTCATTTGTCTGACTGTATGTTTATCAATCTATATGTCTTTCTGTTATCTATTTATTTATATATGTTAATCTACCAGTCTGTCAGTCCATGTGTCTCTTTATCTGTTATGCATTTGTCCTAATATGCTTCCTGCCTGTCTTCCTGCCTATCCATTTTTCATCTGTCCATCAATCTTTCTAAATGTCTATCTATTCACCTTTTTATGTTTCTGGCTATCTACTACATTTATCTCTCTCTCTGTCTATCCTTCTTTTAATCTGCCCATCCATCCATCCATCCATCTATCTATATATCCATCCATCCATCCATCCATTTATCTATCTACCTATCCATCCATCCATCTATCCATCCATCCATAAATCCATCCATGTTTCAAACTCTGTTTACCTGTTCTCCTTTCTGTCAGTCTGTCTGTCTGTCTATCCATTTTTTTTCCATCAGACTGTCTATCCATCATTCTACCTTTCTATCTATCCATGCTTCAATCTGTCTACCTACTCATCTTTCTATCTGTCAGTCTACCCAGGTTTTCATCTGTCTATTTATCATCCTGTCTCTCTACCTATCTTTTCAATCTGTCCACCTGTCCATCTTTCTGTCTGTCTACTGCATTTATCTGCCTGTCTGTCTGTCTGTCTATCCACCTTTTTCTCTCCGCCGGTCTGTCGCACTAATTACTGGTGTCACTGCGCTTTCAGAACATGAAGATTTGGTTAATGTCTGAGTTCTGCAGAAATTAAAAGCAGGTTCTTACTCGTCCTCCAGCAGCGGGTAATACGCCTCTCCTGCTACATCCTTTAGCCTCTGAGACACAGAAATCAGTAGAAATCAAGTCTCAGCACATTCACTTAACCAGTCTAAATTAACTCTCTCTCACACACACACCCACCCACACACACACACACACACACACACACAGCCTCACATTTTTGAGCTGACCCAGAGAGAGTGTTACAGTGGTGTCATCCAGCAGAAAACTTCGGTCTCTGCCCTGGCCAAACGTCTCTCCATCTTCTAAAATAAAACTGCAGAGAAGAGAAGTGTGTGTGTGTTTGTGTGTGTGTGTGTGTGTGTGTGTGTGTGTGTGTGTGTGTGTGTCAGCTTAGAGGAAGAATGGCTGAGCTAGCAATAGAGCTAACCCTATTATAACTGCTAGAACACTTCCTCTTACCTGTAATAACGGTTAAAAGTTCCATAACTATTTCACAAATTTTTCATCTAACAGAATTCACCTGCAGTGCAGAATTATTGGCACCCTTTATGAAAATTGATATATTAACAAACGACAGCATAAAAGTAGCAATATTATTCATCTTGAACAAATTGTTCTTTCTACAAAGAATGGTTTCAAAAGTATTGGCACCCTTACAAGGAATGTATGGTAAAGCCTTATTGTTGATAAACAGAAAAAGGTCAAAGGCAACAACAAAGTATAAGGAGCATCTGAAAAGCAATAATGAAAGCATACATACACTGTGTGTGTGTGTGTGTGTGTGTGTGTGTATATGGTTTTTTTTCTCATTTGCATTTTCAAACATTTTCAGAAGTTCTTATGAGAATGATTTTTTATGGGGTTTTTTTTAAATGTTTTTTTTTAGTCTCCAGTGGAAATGTAAAAACTATTGTGTGCATTCTTGCTCATTCCAGTAAATGATGTCTATATGTAAGGGATAATAAAACAGGGTAGAGATTATGCCAAGGTTAACTATGTAAAGATTTTATTTAAATCTTAATTTGCATTGAAATTTAGTCCAGGACAAAGTTCTAGCACTGTAGCTGTCATCAGAATGACTGAATACAGTCTGTAACACAGTGTGTGTGTGTGTGTGTGTGTGTACTTGGGCAGGGTGCAGACTGGAGGTTTGGATTGGATGATGCCTTTGTTTGTGAGCTCCTTCTCTAAGTCTCCTCCTGCCAGACACCAGAGGTGATAAACCTCATCCACAGATCTCTCAGTCAGGTAGTCCTCTCCGTCCACTGCAAGCACCACCACATGGACAACAATTAACAACGATAATGACACGTTTTACTCATACAGCACCTCTGTATAAAAGAAACAGAGCTGTATTTGAGGATTAATACACAAACAGAAATAAGATGATATAACTCAACAGATTTTTTTTTCAGATTCTTTTTAAATATTCCAGAGCTTGGGATTAAAGTAACTAAAAACTGACTCTCACTTTCAGCCAGATTTTTAAAGATGACCTAAAAATTTCTGGTTAATGACCTGAGTGATTAGGCAAGAATGCACCTGGGTCAAAATAATGCAGATATTGTAATAAAAAAAAATCAATAAAAGAATCTTAAAATCTATTTTTTCACAGGTAATCAGTCACAGGAACATATCTGGACTCCACCAGCAACATTCAGAACTTGCTAGTTTGTTATTTTATCAGACTGTAGTTATATTTAATGTTGTGTAACATCTGTGAAATGTCCTTACACCATAGTGAGGTTGAATACTTCAATCTGATTGGTCAGAAGGTGTGTATTATTTTCGTATAACAGTATAACAGCATGGCTTGGACAGTAGTTCTGGCTGTACCACGAATGACAAGTTGACATTAATGTGCTTGTTCTAATATACATTATTGTTTCTATGGTAACAGCTCATACACAGGGACTTGTATGGTGGACGCACCACAAAACCTAAGATTAAAAATAAACGGATTTTTTTTAAAAAGTGGTGTTGTTTAACAAAGTAAAACGTATAATTGTTAAACATGGTTATTTTTTAGGAGACATTTATTTAACGTTTATGGAAGGAATATTGATTGTAAGTGCTTCATAACAAAGTGTCCCAGCTCAGGAAAGTCTTCAGGACAGAGGAGTTTACGTTTTCTCAGTAAAATGACGTTTTTTTTTGTTTTTTTTTGAGAGAGAGAGAAAGAAAGAGAGAGAGAGAGAGAGAGAGGGAGAGAAGAGAGAGAGAGAAGAGAGAGCCTGGTGAGGGAATGACTGTTTATCGCAGCTATAACGTAGGTGAGAACAAAATAGAGGAACTAAATTGTCTCTCGGACGTTCCACAGCATTAAATCTAACAACATTTTAAAATTTAATAAATATACAATATCATAATATGCCTATTTAAAGTATACATATTCTACAGAAAGAAAAAAAATATACTACTACGTCCTACTACTACACCATCAAAGTATGGTTTAAAAAAAAAAAAAAAAACAAGCCAAAAAAAAAAGCAAGCCACTGCCTTATGCAAATGACTCTGTATTATCCCGGGTGTGACGTCAAATATTTTCAGAATAACGTCAATTGTGTAAGGAAGAAAAACAACAAGTGGATTTAGAACAACCTAAAAAGCTTAAAATCTAGAATTTTGTAACGTTTTCATTCAAGAATTAAAGCCTTTAATTCAGAAAGACAGCAATTTCTGTCTTTTCTGACCAATTAAGGTTTTTTAAGGATCCACTGACACTCTAAAGAATGAGGTAGGAAATACATCTGGTCTAAGTAAGGAGATGGGGATTAGTTTTAGACCTTTGCAGAGTTCGGTGATGTCGTCAGGCAGCTGGAGGTGAGCACAGCGCAGTGAAGAGGAGAACAGACTCACTGGACTCTTATATGGAGCGTAGAGGCAGGAGATACTCTCAAACACGGCATCTTCCAGGAGCTCAGCTGGAGTCGCTCTAAAAAATAAAAAAACACACACACACACTGCTCAGGAATCAGACTGTTTTACAAATGCATATAGGCATGTTCAAAACTCTGTATCCAGCATCATGACATGTTTTCAGTTCATCAGTTATTAAAAAAAAAACTACAAATAAGAATTCATCCTTCAAGAATAATGAATAACGTATAAATAAACAGAAGTAATGCAGTCAGTATCATTAAGACTGTGTGTTGGGAGCATCTGTGTGCTGTCATTTATGAAATACATAACACCACAACACATTGGAGACTGAAGAAAATGGCATGTGAAGAGGATATTCAGAATGGCTTCAGTTGCTGTGTAACAGGTATCAGATAAATACGACATTTTTTTTTTTTGATAACTAATCCAATACAACAATTCTTACAATTCTTAGTAATAAACTCAGACTACAGTCTCAGGCTTTTAATCATGCGTCTGTACTGGTTACAAAACTGAAACGTTAAAGAGAGATAGCACCAAGCCGACACCCAGGATCAGTATCAGACTGAAACCAGCTAAAAACGGATATCGGATCGGATATCGGTGAAAACATATCAGATATCGGATCTTGTAACAAATGGCAAAATTCGAAAAGAAATTTATTTTTGGAACAGGAAACGTTTACATACAAAGAGACCTGACTGTTTTTTTTCCCTTTTGCTAGAATTGATTTTATTATATTTATACTCTATACTTTATTATAGTTGTTTTATTTACAATGTACAGGAAAGAGTTTAACAGTGAATTGTTTCAATCTAAAAAATCATTTTAAAGCTTAGTAGTTTTAAAGAACATGATATCAGATGGGTGTTAGTATCGACTGATACGGAATGTTTCAGTATTGGTAGCAGAAAGAAAAAGTGGTAACATCTCTAATGTTAAATAGTTAGTGTATTGGGTAACACTTTACATTAAGGTTCAGTTACTAACATTGCTTACTGCATTAATTAGGAATAAAACATAATAATAAAAGCCGTGCCGTCATCCGCCTCTTTTTCTCTCCCTCTCTCTCTCTCTCTCTCTCTCTCTCGATATTAAAAGACAAAAAAAAGTGCAAACTCTTCTGTCCTGAAGACTTCCCCACGGAGGAAAAGTTACTGCCTGTTACAAAGTGCTGACACTGGAGACTCCTTCCATAAACGTTAAATAAACTTCTCCTTACAGGAAATCTCACCTTATCACCAATTATATGTTTTAATTTGTTAAATAACAACATGGTTTAAACAACATGCTTTTAATTAAAAGAAATGATTAGTTTTTTGATTAGTGTTAGATTATGTGGATATGCCATGCTTGTGAAAGAGTTACTATAGAACAAGCGCATTAATATAAACCTGTACTACTGTCAGGGATGCTGTAATAGAAAATTAATCAACACCGTATCACTGGCAAACTGCTGTGGTATAAGAGTACGAAATAACACACTTCAGGATGTGCTGTTATAGGAAAATCATCAACTTTGGGATGATAGCGGTAACTCTGCTTCATGTCAGACTGCATTACGTCGCTCCGTCATTAATTATTTTTTTAATAACAGCATGCAGCTTAGTGTTTTATTCCTTACATAAACCATTCAGATAATATCAGTGAACCAATAAAATCAACTAAGACACCAAAACAACAAAGACGCAGGCTTAGATTGCAATAAAAATCTCCCGTCACAGCTGGCCTGCATGGCTGCCTTTCGTCTTCCCAGCAGAGCAGAATGTTCTTTCTTCAGGAAATGATGGACAGTGTGAGGCAGCTTACCGTTTCGAAGGCAGAAAAGTCAGGCATTTCCTCAATAACAGCAGCACATTGTCAGGAAGCTCCTGGAACACACATGGACTCTCTAATTAGTAACAGGCCAATCACAAACAGAGCCAAGAAAAGAGGCATCTAGTGGATGTTTATTGCACAAAATGGAAGTCTTGATCAGGATCAGTGAACAGTTATGCTCACCTTAATGACGTCCAGGCATCCGTGCTCCTCAGCAAGCACCGTCACTATGTCATCCATGCATCCTGCAGAGAAGGTCAATACTGTTTATCCTCGAAGGATAACACAGCAAGGAAGCTGATTTGTGCTGACAAACTGTTTAACTCTCATGTTCTGTCCACTATTTAGCACGATAAGGCCTTCTTTTTTTCATTTTATGCCAATACAAGCATAACAGTCATCTTAAAACACTCAACAGGGCTTTGCTTTCTTCTCAATTATTAGCAGTATAAACACTTTATGTAGAAACACATAGACAATAATCTTTCCTATGCTTACACATTTTTAAATGTACAAACAGCTGTCAATTTTAACATGTCCACCGTGTTACTGTCAGGTCATAATGGCTTGAATATAATCTCTGTAATATAAATGCTTTTTCATGTTCCTTAGAGAAAAGAACATAAAGAAAGTTACTAAGAATTCTATACACATATACACACACACATACATACACACATAGAGCGGTGCTGAATTCTCAGTTCTGATTGGTCAGATGGCAAATTGTTTCTATAGTAACAGCTCATTCACAGGGACGTGTCTGGCAGTCACTCTACATAATCTAAGCCTAATACCAAACAGATTTTTAAAAACTGTTTTTATTTACCAAATAAAAAATTTATGATCGTTGATATGGTTACGCTTTCTGTATTTTAGCATTTTTTTTTTGGAAGGAGTCTCCAGTGTCAGCACTTTGGAAAAGTCAGACAAAGTTGTTCAGGGTGGACACGGTTTCCTGGTAACATAAAAAGCTGCATTTTTATCTTATTAATTTCAAGAGAGAGAAAAAGGAAGAGGTGAGAGGCTGGTGAGTGTTTATAGCTGCTAAAATGTAAGTGAGAAGAGGAACTTGTCTCGCAGACATTTCACAACATTAAATGTAACTATAAATGGATAAAAAGTATGATGTTGTTTAATTTAAATAAAAATTGTAAATGCTGGCTAATGGCTGTGGTATAAGAGAAATAAGACACTTTGGGATGTACGTATTTATGTATGAAACCTCACGTTAAAATCTTCTCTCACCACTAATATCTTTCATAAGTTGCATTAAAAAGTTTAGAGCTATGAGATTCTTCCTAAAACCTTTCTACAAAACTACAGAGAAGAACTTTTACTAAGGAAATCATAAGAGAAGGGGCGGAATCAAACGTCATGCTACGATGATCAGTGATTGGCCGAGTGTTTGTGTGTTGGTCTTAGGTCCTCCATCTGTTCGTTTTCACAGATCTAGAAGCTGCTTTTAATGTTAAAACACTTAGATGCACAATTTAGGACTAACACAGCCATTTTTAAGAGACTCGAATCAGCCAATCAGCAAATCAGCCATTTAATAGTGACTTTTCAGTGAGAAACGTGAATATGGCCCTAACAATGTGAAACAGTGTGTGTGAGCTTACCTAAGGTGATGATGAACTTTAATCTCTCGCTAATTTCAATGTTCTGTAAAACCTGCCTGCCCTGTTAGGGGAAAAAAATTACGTGATTATTATTGAAAAACAAATCTTCTTCACTTATAAAAATGTAAAAAAATGAGTGTTTGTTAGATGTGAAGAATTTTGTAGTAAAGCTTAAGCTCAATGAAAGTATAATAAAGGAGAGAATACATTAGAAAAATGTGCATGAAGACAAAAAAAAGCTTTCCTCTTGGGAAAAACCATGGCTACTGCTGAGAAAGCTAAAAGAAAAAGAAAAAAAAAGTGCATACTGCGCAGAGCTCAAACAGCAGCATCCCCAGAGACCACACGTCAGTCTTGGGCCCTGAGGGTAAAGGGACCTCGCTGAGTGAGGGATCAGTGGATTGGAACACGCCCTGGGCGATAACCTCGGGAGCGAGGTAGGATGGATACCTGAACACAAAGAGAGACAGAGAGAGATTATTAGTACATACACATCAGGGGCATTAAAGGAATACTCCAGTTTTTTTTTTTTTTTTTTAAACCTAACCTCTATCTACTATATCTGCAGAGCATGTGTGATTAACAGAAACAAAAATTTTGACACATTTGCCTGTGCTGAAAATCTGTTTACACAAAGCTCACTCTAATGCAACTCTAAGGGCAGTTGTTAAATTCCATCAATAAACATTTACACGAATTTCTAGAAAACTTTTTTCAAACAGATTTCTTAATTAAGCTCTAAATCTGTACAATCACTCTTTCAGAGATGGGACTATTTTTTTCAAAGGGAGGAATCTGTGCCGTAACCAGAACGACTTTTTACTGCATTTTACTCCAGTTTAAAACTCGTTGGATAAACTTCCATAAGAACACCTTCAGTAAGACCTTCTCTTATATCACATCCTAAGATCTTTACTTTAATGTTTATGGTTTTGAATTTGTGTTATATAGTTACATATTTTAAACATTTATCGACAAAATTCAACATCTGCCCTTAGACTTTCATTATAAGTAAGTTCTGAGTGAACAGCTTTTCTGATTTTTCTAAGTATAGGAAAATGGTTCATGAAATGGAATTCTAGTTCATGGTAATCACACGCACACTATAGATAGAAATTTGGGTATAAATGCCCTGGAGTACTTCTCTAACCTTTCTTCTCTCTGTGTTAAACACTGACTTTTCTTAGGAAATGATGCTCATTACACTTACACAAGAAAGCTTGCTAGCATTTCCTAAGTACGTCCCTGACATGGAGTCATGATTTCAGGGACAACGTGAAAACTGAATTGAGAATTTCTCCATTCTATGCAAATTATGGATGTATAAATCCAAACACCTGGCTCGAGGGATTCCTCGGACCAATCCTATGACTAATGGTCCGACGGTTCTTCAATTCCCCACTCACAACTTTAGTTCCTACCTGCATTTAGTTCCTATTTACAAAAAAAGTGTAAAACTATGGTTTCATCTTTTCCTGTCATATACAACCCCGCATTAAACGTGTATAGAGATTTTACAAAGAAAAATAAAGCTTAGAAAGAAGTAGCAGAGATCGCTGGTGATTGTTGGTAGCGAGTATATGTAGGCTAGTATAGTTAGTTTGCTTTGCTAAGAAATTTAATTTGTACATTTAATTTAAAATTTTAAATAATTAAATTTTACAGATTAAAGTTAGATTAATTTTAAACAAAAGTGGTGTGTATAAACATTAGACAAATAAACATTAGACAGGCCACGCCCACAGACTTTGTCGCTTGCTAGTGTGAAAGTGGGGTTAGTTGTTGAATTTAAAAAAATCTCTCACTTATTTCAGTATTCTGTAAAAACTTTCCCCTGTTGAGAAAAACTAATGACATTAAGCATTCAGGGCTCCATTCAGCTTTGTTATACGTCTTAACTTATTTTTCTGTGTTGGCTTTTTAACAAATGGTTGAGATCCTGTTTAAACGAATTCCTGTCATTTGCTTCACAGAAGGAGAGCGAGAGATGCAAGAGAAGAGATAAAATCGGGAACTGTCCATAATAATAATAATATTGATGTCGAAGAGCACAGTGTGTAATTTTTGCCACATGCTTGGCAAACACCACAGCCGGCAGTCAGGCATGTGCTGATAATTAATCGCACAATATCACAATGTTCAACACACACCACAGTGATACTGTGGATGCTGCACAGAAAGGCAGAATGTTTGTGTTTGCAGTGTTTGTGGTTCTGGCATAAATTCTGTCCTATTTCCAAGCCAGCATGTGGACAAATGTCCTTTAAAGTTTTGGCAAGTTTGAAGGTTTCCTTCCTCAAGTTCTGTTCCTCAAATTCAAAAAAGATTGAAAAAATGTGGCAGGCAGACATTGCTGCTCAGACTGAGGGATAATGTTTTAGCAATGTAGTATTTTTATTAAAATATTGTAAATAGCGATAGTAGTCATCATGAGTTTTATAGCCAGATCAAATTCATGGCTCTGATTGTTCGGACATAATATCCGCTGTATAGCCAATTAAATCACAAAACATGTTAACTGTTTTGGAGAATAAGAATTTGTGATGGTTCCAGCAAAAAAAAAAAAAGTCATGTAAACATCGAGAAAGAACTGATAAGGGTATAAAAGCACCTACACTTTTAAGAAATCCAGACTCTATGAATACGCAGATTTCTCTGGTTTGGCATGACCTGTATTTGCATACTGGAACACGATTGGCTCATATATTTTATGATGCATTTAAAAAAATGATTGCAGTAAAACCACTTCACTGTACAGCAAATTAAATCACAAAACCTGCTAATTATTTTAAAGAATAATCATTTGTGTGGAAAATTCATACAGCAACACAAAAAGGTAGAAAAGCAATATGCAAATTCATGTTGCATAGACCACATTTGCATATTTGAACATAATAGCTCTTATGTTTTATTATGGAATAACATCGTAAAATAAAGAGATAAAAATAATGCAGCAAAACTAATGCATTTTACAGCAAATTAAATTACAAAACCTGCTAATTGTTTTGAAGAAGAATACTTTGTGCGAAAATGTCATAAAACAAAAAAAGTATCAAATATATATATATATATATATATATATATATATATATATATATATATATTATATAAACTTTTTTTGTTTTATTACATTTGTGCATATATACAGTCAGGTCCAGAAGTATTTGGACAGTGACAGAGTTTTTGTGATTTTGCCTTTATACACCACCACAATGGATTTGAAATAAAACAATCAAGATATGATCGAAGTGTAGACTTTCAGCTTTATTTTAAGAGGTTCCACAAAAATATGGCATTTACCATTTAGGAATTACAGCCATTTTCAACAAAGTACCTCCATTTTCAGGGGCTCAAAGGTATTTGGACAAAGTGACATAATTGTAAATATAACCATAATTTTAATACTTGGATGAAAATCCTTTGCAGTCAATGACTGCCT
>CM040456.1:6620931-6701399 GCA_022758105.1 Pangasianodon gigas | reverse complement strand
AAAAAAAAAAAAAAAAAAAAAAAGATACGGATTGATTTGGGAAGAATACATAATGGGCGTGGGACGTGTGGAGAAGCATTAGAGGGAAAAAAAAAAGCACTCACCCGATGGGGAAGTCCACATCTGCTCCGTGATCTGTCATGTAATAAAGACCAAACTTGGCCAGTTTTACTTTACCCTGTTTACAGAGTGAAGAAAGAAAAGATGCAGGCCAATGAAAACAACACACGCACCATCAAAACAACCGAGCACAGAAACATCTGGCCTCTTGCATGATAACAGTTATTTATGTTAAATACAAGGCCTGCACACTTTACTGATTTCCTTGCTTAAAATGAAAATCACTATGTTTTTTTTTCTTCAGAAAAAGTGTTCTTTCCCCATATCACCATTTTTGGTTGTTATTTTGCACATAAACCTTGAGAAAACCTTCCAATATTTGTCCTCATATGAAAAAAATGCGAGAAGGAGACAAGATTGATTGCGAGTTTCCTCTCAAGACCTTTTAGGAAACTATGTATACTGACATAAATCTGTATGTAGACTGACATAGGTTGAGTGCAAAAGTTTATGTACCCTTCCGACAAAAGATGATGAGATTTAGGAATGTTTCATGCATTAAAACGTAAAAATGGCCAAATAGAGTATTTTAAGATATTAATATCAGTCCATAGGTTTTCATCTACTTCTGATAAATTGGGAATAAAACACTTGGGGTTGTGCTGTTATAGGAAAATAATCAATTTTGGGGTGGTAACAGTAACTCTGCTTCTGCTTCCTTTAACAGTATATCTCAAAGTCTTGTGTTTCTCTTATACCACAGAAATTTATCAACGATTACAATTTTGATTTACAGATGAACTCTATCATACTTTTTTGTCTGCTTACAGTTACATTTAATCTCTCGGAACATCTGAAACAAGTTAGTTCCTTTATCACTGATGTTATAGCAGCTATAAGCAGTCGTTCTTTCACCAGCCTCTCATTGTGTTTTTTTTCCCCACTCTCTTGAAGTTAATAAGACAGAACAATGTAACTTGTCATGTTACTGGGAAACTGGAAATCTGTTCATCCTAAAGACTTTCCCATTGTGGAAAATTTAAAGTAACCAATAAAATAAATACCAATAAATTTACCTCTAAGTGTTACAAAGCACTGACACTAGAGACTCCTTCTATAAGTATTAAATGTCCTCCTCCATACATGTTAGTTGTTACTATAGAAACGATAATGCATTAGAATGAGTGCATTAATATATATTGCACAAAATTAATCAAGCAGATTCGAGATTTCAATAATACTGTGATATAAACTTTAACGTCTTAATTTCCTCTTTCATATCTTCTGAGCACCTTCTGCTTCTTCTCAGTTTTCAGTTCATCTCAACATTCATCCCCTCCCTTTCTTCTTCACATGTGTGTCGTTACTACGCCAGATGTCACAGACAGAGAGGTTTATGGCAAAATGTTCAGTTCTTTCTCTTGTTTCTTCGCAAACTATTTCTCTGTTGATTTTGTCCAACGTTTTGGATTATTGTCTTGTCTCCCTCAACTTAGGTCTTGATGAGTAAGTCATCATTTTTCAGCAGAGTATTTTCTAGTTATATTATTAAATGGTAACACTCTGTATTATTACATTTGACAGATGGATGTATATATACAGTTATGATGGTGTGTATTGTACCTCACAGTCCAGGAGCACATTATGAGGGCTGAGGGCTCGATGAACCAGCCCATGTCTGTTAATAAACGTCAGTCCCTCCAACACCTCATAGGCAATCTGCAGAACCTGCTCTGAACTAGAACACACACACACACACACACACACACAAGCCGTTATAAGAATTCAGCCAAAAATGTACACAATTTCCCCTGTTAATATCTCTGTCATTTCTGCCTCCTTCACCAGGCACCTTTGTAAATTCTATATTTGATCATATATTGTGTTTTTTTTTTAATCTTGTATAAAATATAATGTAGAATATATTTTCACCGGCCACATTATTAGCAACATCTGTACCCTTTTCATGCAACAATCCAATCAGCTAATCATGTGCTTCAGAAACACTTTGTTGCTGAGAAAGATCAGATGAGAACAGTCAGACTGGTTTGAGCTGACAGGAAGGCAACAGTAACTCAGATCACAACTGTTTACAACCGTGCTGAGCAGAAAAGCATCTCAGAATGCACAACATGCCAAATCTTGGGGCGGATGATCAACAACAGCAGGGCTCCACTTCTGTCAGCGAAGAACAGGAATCTGAGGCTACACTGGGCACACGCTTGCCGAAACTGGACAGCTAAAGAGTTAATGTGGACTTCCTGTCAGCTCAGACCAGTCTGGCCATCATCCTCTGTCCTTCATCAACAAGATATTTCTGGATGCAGAACTGGTGCTCACGAAGTTTAAAATAGTCCTCCTTTAAGGCATCAACATGCATTAATTAAACGGTAGGCCTATCCCGTCAACCATGTCAACTCTGAAATGCATGGTAGATAGATAGATAGATAGATAGATAGATAGATAGATAGATAGATAGATAAGAAATTTGGGTATCACAGCAGATTAAGTTATATCATCAAATATTGAATCTTGACCTTAAGAAACTAAATTGTATCCTATCATATCATGGGGAAGCCTGAGGTTTATAGTCCTAGTACCTACAGATTCCCACCCCTATAATATATATGCTGAATAAATGTGATTCAGATTTTTACCCCAAATGTATCCAGTCTGTCAACTTACATTATATCTACATGTTTAACATCTTGAAAATCTAATTTAACCAGGGCACATTTGTCAGAACTGTAATAAGACCCATTATTCTGAATGCCACTTTTGCCCTTTAGAACTTTCTCTTCTATTTCTCCTTTTAACATGTCCTCCTTCCTGTAATCACTTTTCTTTGGCAAGAGAGAAGTAGGTGTAAAATCATATCAGGTTATGGATATTAATAATTTCCTGTAAAATGAACACCTTTTAAATACAAAAAGAAAATGTCTTCTGTTTGACCCTTATATGAAATATCAATTTAGGTCAATGAATTTAAATACAAGAACATGAGCACCGCTCCAAAGAAGAAATATGTTTAAAACTGAATTAAAAAAACAACAGTACATTCCAACAAATCAGATGTCATGTAACTACTGTATGTTGTGGGGCATAAATCAGGCAGACTGCCATTTCTAGTATCTGTTAGCATTCAACAGAGCATTGGAATTGAGCAAAACAAGCGACCTTAAGGGTTTTGAGCTATCCATGCTGCGTCTAACTTCCAAACATCCATCGTCTCAGACTTTTCACACACAACCATTACAAAGATATATCAAGAATGGCTTGAAAAGCAAGACTAACACACATTATGCCCCTGATACCCATTGAGGAATGACACATCTGACACACTTCATCTCTTCATGGCTACAGGTTGTCCACACTTCCAGCATGTCACATGGCGTATATCATCGCTGAACGATTCCAGATGCTTCTGGCAACGTGACAGTGAGTTTTCATTGCTTTAGTGGCCTGCATATTTTCTGGTTCATCACCACATTTTTGGGATGAACTAGAAAAAGCTGTTCACAGCAAGACATACAAATTGCTTTCAAACATTCCTGCACAAACCCTCCAGCATCCTCTAGACAATGTGCCAAGATAAATGAAATTTATTTATTGGTGATCCTTCCAAAAATGTGACAAAACATCGTTAGAGAAAACTTTAATTATATTTAATTATAGACATTTTTTATTCTGTTAATCTGAAGCATCCACTAAAAACTCCAAATAAGCTGTTACTATAGAAATGATAATGTATTAGAATGAGTCTATTAATACAAACCTGTGATTAGTATAACAGCTGGAACTGCTGGACCAATCAGAATTGAGAATTCAATAGCACTGTGGTATAAATGTACTTAATAAAGTGCTGACTCAATGTGTCTATAAATTATGAGTTATAATGTACAGCTGTACTTTGGTTATCCAAAAATATTGTGGAGAAATTCCCTTGAACGCTTTCAATCCAACAATGTGACACATTAATTAGTGTGAAAACGAACCTTCTGGCCCATAATGCATTGCATCATTTGACTCACTAAGGAAGACAGAGAGCTTAGATGGAAACATCCCTTCATCCTTATCACTAATATTAGGAGCAGATACAATTTTGTCATTTCTATAGTTACATACAGACACGTGACAAATTAAATTAAAAAAAAGCAGAAACATAAGTGTAGATGTCTCCAGACTAGAGTGTCCTGCTCTATGGTGCATATATAAATAGATTTTATAAATATATAAAAGCTGAGTAGGGCCATTTGGCCTTGATTTTGGATCAAGGTGGCAAGAGGAAAAGACTCTGAAGGAGGATTTATTATCAGGGCTTCAGGCACAAAGTCTGCTCAACTGGCTGTGTTTCAATAGGAACAGTACGCGTGTATGATTGAATCTTCCCTGCTTACAATTTATCATTTAAAAAAATAAAATCACGACGTATGATTTAATCATCCAAAACATTAAACTCATTCTATAATTTCAGGTTTAAAGAGAGAATTAGATCGTGTAATAACATTATCGGCTGCGCAGTCTGGAACTGCTTGCTGGCAGTGGCAATCGTGAAAACTCAGCTGAATAGGGGACTTTTAGGTGACTGCACAGTAAACAGTAAATTAAAAAAACAAACATACCAGTATATTTTCGATACAATTCTTTTACAAATTGGTTGTCTAATGTCCACATGGTCGTCAAACATAGATTGATAGATTTTATTTCACATTTATGGACTAAAAATATTCTCCATTTACCAAGACAGAGAGCACCCCGTGAGTCCTGAGAACCTGTAAGATGAGGAGAAGGGGGCGGGGCTTCCAGGTGGCACCGGTTAATAGTGAATCGCTTAAAACGAATCATTGCAGCAAATCATGCAAATCATTCCAGATTCATATGTCAGTTGGGTCATCTCTCATTTTATTGTGGAGAAATAAGACTTCTGCTGAGTGATAACTCGTACTAGTGCACTCCAATGTTAAACTGCGGTGATCCTACACAAAATGTATAAAGGTTGGCAGGTGTGGTAATACAACATAATCAAAATAAACGTCACTGGATATTGTGGCAGTGTAATATTGTGTAGAGACGATCGTTATGTCGTATGAGTCTAAGGAACAGTAACAAGTAACAATCTTAGATTCCACTGGGAAAGACAAGAAGTCAGTAAATAGGACTGGACAAAATGGTGTCATGCTCATGCATTAGTGTGATATGTATAAAAAAAAAAAAAAAAAGAAGAGCAGTTTGGAAATGTGTAAGCAGGACATGATCAAACCGCATGGCCCAACACCATAACAAGACACGATGTTGGTTTTTCCTTTAATTTGTCACCAATCTGTATGTTTGGTTTACAGGAAGCTTGGTTACTTGAAAACAATTGTGTAGATAGCAAATTAGCTAACATTGTGCGTGTTTTTGTGAGAGAACCTGTCTGTTCTTGTTCTGTGTTGAGTGATGAGTAAATAGTACACAAAATCATTTAATCACTAATTCTGTTCCCTATAATAGTACTCTGTGTAGTGCTGCTGATTTTCCAGGGAGTGTAGGGAATAGTGAGTAGTAGAATATTTCAAAGAGAGTGCTGGACATTAATCTATGAAAATATGCATTAAAATAGATTTAACCCTTAAACTCTTTTAATATCATTTAATATCACTATCAATGTCTCATGTGAATCAGTGCTTTACATATAGGATAGAATTACAAGAATTTTAAAGTGAATTCAGTCCACAATCAAATGCTGTGAACAGATTTAGCCAGTAGATGGCAAAGCAAGAACACATCACAGCTCGGCGTCTCTAAGCGTTTAAATAAGGAGGGCAATATGTAAAAAATAAATAAATAATACTTATTGAACCGAGAGATTACATGTGATGAATGTGTCTTTTGTGTTTTTAGTTTACCTGATGGGTTTGTCTTGTTTGAGAAGGTCCTTGAGGCTGCGTTCATAGTGTTCAGCTACAACAACAAGTCTTTCTGCAAACAGATTCATGAAGAAAAGTCTGTGAACAAAAAAACCTACTAAATCTGCATGAGAAACTTTATCGGCTGGAGTTTTATACAAGGCTGGGAAAAAGTATTTGCCCCCTTCTTTTTTTTTTTTTTTTTTTTTTTTTTTTTTTTTTTTTTTTTTTTTTTTTGTATATTTGTCACACTTAATTGTTTCAGATCTTTAAACAAACTTAAATATAAAAGACATCCTATCAGGTAAACACAGAATGCAGGGTTTTTTTAATAATCATTTCATTTATTGAAGAAAATCTAACACTAACACCACCTGGCCCTGTGTGAAAAAGTAATCCCCCCCTTTCACAATCAAGCAATCAACCAAATTTAACTGATAATTGGGTTCAATTAGACTAGACACAGCCAGGCTTGATTACTGCCAGTTCTGCTGAATCTAAACATCACTTAAATAAATCCTTTCCAGCTATGTGAAGAGGTCTCAACAAGCAGCACTCTATGCTATGATTAAAAGAAATTCCAGAAGAGATTAGAATGAAAGTTATTGAAATATATCAGTCTGGAAAGGGTAACAAAGCCATTTCTAATGCTTTGGGACTCCAGCGACCACAGTGAGAGCCAATATTTCCAAATGGAGTAATCTCAGTGAATCTTCCCAGAAGTGGTGAATCTTCCCAGAAGTGGCCGGCCTACCAAAATTCCTCCAAGAGCACATCGACAACTCATCCAAGAAGTCACAAAAGAACCCAGAAGAACAGCTAAGCCTCGGTCACCTCAGATAAGGTCAGCGTTCCTGATTCCACCATTAGAAAGAGACTACACAAAAATGGTATCAATGAGAGAGTTGCAAGGCAAAAACCACAGAGGAACATAAAGACTCGTTTCGCCTTTGCCAAAAAACACTTTCATGATGAGCCTTTTGAGATGATGTTCTGTGGACTGATGAGTCTAAAGAGGAACTTTATGGAAGACATGGCTCCCGGTGTAAAAAAGCTATCACAGCATTCCACAATAAGAACATTATACCAACAATCGAATAAGGTGGTGGTATTGTGGGGGTGTGGAAATGCTTTGCTGCTTATGCTGACTTGCCATAATTGACGGAACCATGACATGAAAATCCTGAAGGTGAATGTCCGGTCATCAGTCTGTGATCTGAGGCTCTGGGTTATGCGGCAAGACAACGATCCAAAGCACAAGAACAAGTTCACCTTGGAAAAACTACAAAGAAACAAAATTTTTGGAGTGGCCTAGTCAAAGTCCTGATTCGAACCCCATTATGATGCTGTGGCAGGACTTGATCAAAAGTTCATGATCATGATCAAAAGTCCTACAATGTGGCCAAATTAAACCAATTCTGCAAAGAAGAAAGGGCCAAAATTCCTCCACTGTGATGTGAAAGACTGAGCTCTGAGTTATCCAAAGTATTTGGTTGCAGTTGCTGCTGCTAAAGGTGGCACAACCAGATATTAAGGTTAGGGGGCAATTATTTTTTCACATGGATGACAGTTATTGCATAACCATTTTCCTTTAATAAATGAAATGATTATTTAAAAAACTGTGTTTTGTGTTTCCTCATGTTCTTCAGACTGCTATGATTCTTACACACACCACAAATACACAGCACAATACAGTGTTTCACCATCACCACACTGACTGTCTTTCATTTACTGTAGAGGGATTTTTTTGTTTGTTTGTCTGTCTGTTTTTTAAAACTCTTAGTGGATTAATATGTGCATACATCTCCAAAAATAGGACACAAAAAAGTGAAGCATGTGATTAAATGTTTAATTTAAAAAATATACAGTATATATAGTGTGTAGGTCCCTCTGGAGGAATGGACTCCACAAGACCTCTGAAGGTGTGCTGTGGTATCTGGCACCAAGACTGTAAGTTGCGAGGTGGGGCCTCCATGGATCGGACTTATTTGTCCAGCACGTCCCACAGATGCTCGATCGGATTGAGATCTGGGGAATTTGGAGGCCAAGTCAACACCTTGATCTCTTTGTCATGTTCCTCAACCATTCTTGAACAATTTTTACAGTGTGGCAGAGCGTATTATCCTGCTGAAAGAGGTCACTTCCATTACCCAAGGTTTCCCAGCAGAACATTGCCCAGAGCATCACACTGCCTCCACCAGCTTGCCTATTTCCCATAGTGCATCCTGGTGTCATCTTTTCCCCAAGAGATGCACACGCACCCGTCCACGTGATGTAAAAGAAACGTGATTCATCAGACCGGGCCACCTGCTTCCATTGCTCCATGGTCCAGTTCTGATGCTCACGTGTCTAATGTAGGCACTTTCGGCGGTGGACAGGAGTCAGCATGGGCACTCTGACCGGTCTGTGGTTATGCAGCAAGCTGCGATGTAATGTGTGTTCTGAAACCTTTCTGTCATAGACAGCATTAACAGCGTTAACAAGCTGCGATGTAATGTGTGTTCTGACACCTGGCTATCATAGTCAGCAATAACTTTTTCAGCAATTTGTGCTACAGTAGCTCTTCTGTGGGATCAGACCAGACTGGATAGCCTTGGGTGTCCATGACCCTGTCGCCGGGTCCATATGCTTGCCCATTTTTCCTGCTTCCAACACATCATCTTCGAGAACTGACTGTTCACTTGCTGCCTAATATATCCCACCCCTTGACAGGTGCCACTGTAACAAGATAATCAGTGTTATTCACCTCACCTGTCAGTGGTTTAAATGTTATGGCTGATCTATAGATACATATATACACACAAACACACACACACACACATATATATATATATATATATATATATATATATATATATACACACACATTTTTCTGGATTAATGTGTGTATACATCTCCAAAAATCCAGTGTAAAAATGCAGCATCCCAATGGTAGGACACAAAAAATGGAGCACGTATTAAAATGTTATACTTTTTTAAAAAAAATGCAACAATATTTAACTCCTTTATTGTTTCTGTCTTTACTTTTGTTTTTTGATTTTTTTTGCTTCAGAAAAACTAAATGTATTTATATTATACCTGTTCATTTAATTTTATTTTATATTCATAATACAATGTTTATTTCATCTCATTTTATATACTCTTTGTTTATTTCTTCCTTTCATGTTTTGTACTGTGCACATACTGTAAAGCCCTTTTAAATATATGAAAGGTGCAGTGTAAATAAAGTTGTTAATATTATTATTATTATTATTATTATTATTATTATTATTATTATAATGCTACACTGACCATCACCACTCTTACACACAGTAACTGTGTGTTAAAAATCTATTTGGTTCTGTTTAATTTTTCCTCCACGTCCTTGTAAAAAATTTACTTTGTAACGTTTAAATTGAAATCATCGCAATGCATAGTTTGTTGGTGTGTTGTCATCAGTTCTGCATATTGTGCTGCATAATGCATATTGAAAAAAATGGCTTCAGGGTGTTACTGTGTCACAGCTCCAGGGTCCCTGGTTCGATCCTGAGCTCAGGATTCTGTCTGTGTCCACATTCCAAATGAAAAATGCCAGTAGGTCTACTGGCTATGATAAATTGCCCCTAGGTGTGAATGATTATGTGAATGTGTGTGTGCATGGTGCTCTGAGATGGACCGGCGTCTCATCCAGGGTGTATTCCCACCTCAAGCACTGCATCTTGTGCTCTCGGGATAGGCTCCAGAATCACGTGACCCTGACCAAGATAAAGCGCTTACTGAAGATGGATGAATGAATGAAAAAGCATAGTTATATGTTTTGTTTTTTTGTCAAATCACTCATTCCTGCTGCATATAGCAGGCACAGTAATGTAACTGTAATAGAACTCAAAGTGTGCACAACATTAGACTAGCAACTAAATTAGTGTTAAGTATGTCTAATATGTGCAGGTTAACCATGCCAGGGGAGTATATTTAATAGCTCAAGATCCATCCAGCACAACCGTTATTGTTACAGCCGAAATAAGAGGAGCATATTTATTAAGACTTTCATTCACAGGCATGAATATGAATTTGACTAAATGCTCATACCATGTTTTCCTCGAGAGATGTCGATGTACTGACACAGCCTGGGATGCGTGATGGTTTTAAGGATCTGGAAGCGGCCCAGGATCTTGATGGAGTTGGGGGTCAGGGGGAGACCGTTGCTGCCACACACATCATGAGGAAGCGGAGAGGCGAAGAAGGTGAAAGCCCCGAGCTCGGCATCTCTCAGGGGCTGCATGATCTCTCTGACATTCACCACCTCGGCTCAGGGAGTGCACACTGCTCAGGGAGGAGGAAAAATCATATGCGAAAAATTTTAAAAACAGCATTTCCAGCTTCAACACTTCATATAACCAGGACCACAGAGTGAAGAGGAAGCACACTAACCTAACAGCATGGCAGTGCATGGGTCTGATTATGACAGCTTGGCTTTAGTCTTATTTTTACTAAAATGCATTTTTTGGATTTGAATATGAATGCACAGCTGTTCCTTTTTTTTTTGTATGAACCTATTATTATTAAGTTACTCAGGAAATTAGTTATGCATATTTAATTCTATGAGATAGAATTCTATAAGGACCAAAACATCTACAGCTGATGAATGAACACTTGCTCGCGACATCTAAACCGCTATGCACATCTTTATTCCAAACAATAATAATACTTTCATAAATTAATAAAGACTTTCCATGGCATACCGTTTCAGAACCACTAAACCAATTTCTCCATACCAGCGCTTCCAATTTTACTCTTCTCTTATCGATATTAGTGAAATAATTTCCGGTGTCCGGTATAAACAGAAAATAAGATCATGTGGAGTTACGTCATCACTCTGCGACGCCGGTTAAGCACGTTCAAAGTCCTTATTTAAAAAAAAAAGTAATAAAATAAAATTGTCAGTAATTTAACATATAATCGAAATAGATGAAGTCTCTACCCTGGTTTACTGTTTTAAAAATTACTTTTAATAGTTCAAGATTATGAAAAAGATAAATTACAAAAAAAAAAAAAAACCCTTTAAACCTTTTTTTACGAATGTAATTTTTTTTGAAGACCCCTAGATTGTGATTTGTATACATTTTTAAATTTTATGTTATTTTAATAATTGTATTGCATTTTGTTTTAAATTCCAGTCATTTTTGTATTATTGCAGTTGTGCCTGGTTTGCAAAACATCTTGTTAGCACATGAAGGTACTAATATGGCATATTGTTTGTAAATAAACAAGCCTAACTATAGTCAAATTTCCTACATGTAGGTCCTTTTTAACAACAAAAAATATTTTCAACTTTTCCTCACTCACTCTCACTTTCAGAAACCGCTTTATCCTGGTCAGGGTCGTGGTGGATCCTGGGCTGTTCCCTGGAGCACTGAGTGTGAGATGGGAATACACCCTGAACACCAGTCCATAGCAGGGCACCATGCACACACAAACAAATTCACACTCATATACAACTACAGGCAATTTATCTTAGCCAGTCCACCTACTGAAATGTTTTTGGGAGGTGGGAAGAAACCAGGAAACCCGGAGGAAACCCACATGGGGACAACATGCAAAACTTTCTGCACCACCACACCGCCCCTTAATTTTTTAGTAGAATTTAAATTTTACAAGATTTTAAATAACCTTAGATAAAAAATAAGATTATGTACAATTATTTTTCATGGGTTTTTTTCCCTAGGTAATTTGCCTGACATTTTTTTGTGCTCAAAAATACTCCTCTTAGATTTAATCAGTTATATTTATTACTTTTTATGGCCTCATTAATATTATTTTTTAATAACTTATATTGTATGTATATATACACCAGGCATATATACAATATAGAAAATGATGTAGAATGATATACAGTATACAATATGATATATGTAAAAAAAAAATAATAATAAAAATAAAAAAAAAATTAAAAAAAACTGAGTGCGTTATCAAAGATGTGACTTCTGCGTCATCATCCTGCGACGCGTTGACCGGAGAAACGCGAGTGAAGCCTGACCGCGTTAGCTATTTCGATTGCCCTTGAATGTAAGTGCCATAACACACACCATTATCTTTTTTTAATCCATTTCATATTTGTAAGTGTTGTTAAAACACGTATAGCTTGGTTTTAAGCTTGTGTAACCGGAAGAACATTGATGAGCTTTCGGTAGAGTTGCACTTGTTACCCTGCTAGCGTTAGCCTCTGACACGGTGCTGTGGGCTCAGTCTCAAACAGCTCCCTGCTCCCTGTACAAGTGCACTACATCCGGTTTGAAGTAATAGCGTGTGCACCCTATGTAGTGCACTACGTGTTTGTGTGGAAGCTATTTGGGACTCAGTTTAAATTGCATCAGTAGGCTCATAGTAGTTAGATCCTAAAATGAAAGCGCTCTAATAATAGAGTGACTAGTCAACATTCCTGTTCAAGTGAACATCAGAGTAAGTTTCTGCTTTTATCACAGAGTAACTCAAGAGTTTTTACAAAAAGGATTAAATTAGCTAGCTTATCAACCTTTATACTAAGTCTCAAGCTCTGGATTGTAGAAACACTAGTGCTGTATGTCCAAAAACCTTTAGTATGTCATATAGTGCACTACATAGGGTGTGAGATCTAGTGATGCAGTGAAATAACAGTTAAAATTCACTTGTTTACAGTCGTGTATGGAGTGTAGAAACCAGTGAAGAAGTGAAATTAAAGATTTTTGTAGAACATAAAACAATTTTACATTTTCTTTATTTGATATTTGTTTGACTATTTGGTATTTCCTGTAACCAGGATTTCAGTACTTTCACTTTTGGTTTGATGGTGTACAAGAATGCAGAGTTATTTATGATTAAGCGATGATATTACCCCTTTGTTTTTTGATTTTGCTCATTTAAACCAGTGCATACAGTATATAAGGAATAAAACACTTGACGACGTGCTGTTTGGGACGAGACAGGGTGGTGTGAGTGGTTAATTTTTCTATAACAACACATCCAGAAGTGTTTTATTCTGCTTATAGCACAGCAATTTGTCATCAATTACATATGTTATTTATTACTAAATAAAAATAGTCATTTGCATCACTTTTTATCCATTTATAGTTGCATTTAATGTTGTGGAACTTCCAAAACAAGTAGTTGTTTTCAGTTTCCTTCGTCCTTTCTCTCTCTTTCTCTCTTTCTCTTTCTCTCTCTCTTAATATCGATAACATTCTATAGTGCTATAGATAACTTTTTCAGTTGTTTCTATATTTCTACAGTTAAACAATGTTCTAACTATAGAAGTGATAACTTTCTATAGTTTATAGATAACTTTCAAAATTTCCTACAGTTAGACAACTTTCTATAGTTCTGTTGATAACTTGCAATAGTTTCTATAGTTAGACAACTTTAACTATAGAAGCGATAACTTTCTATAGTTCTGTAGATAACATTCAATAGTTCCTATAGTCAGAGAACTTTGTAGCTATAGAAGCAATAACATTCTATAACACTATAGATAAATTTCAATAGTTTATATTTTTTCTACAGTTAGACAGGTTTCTAACTCTAGAAGAGAATTTCTATAGATAACTTTCAATAGTTTCTATAGTTAGGCAACTTTGTAACTATGGAAACGATAACTTTCTGTAGTTCTGTAGATAAATTTCAATAGTTTCTATAGTTAGAAAACTTTTTATCTGTAGAAGGGATAACTAACTGTAGTCTTATAGATAACTTTCAATAGTTTTTCTATAGTTCTATAATTTCTAATTATACTTTCTAATTATAGAAGTGATAACTTTCCAAAACAAATTGGTACTTGTTTAGACTTTCCGTCACCAGGCTGTCTTTTTTCTCTCTCTTAATAAGACAAGAAACAACAGCTTGTTGTTACTTCTGTCCTTTTTTTTTATGCGTTTGTGTGGAGCATCTGCTGTACAAGTTGTTACTATAGAAATGATAACTAATCAGATCATTAATTAATAAAAACTTAAACTTTAATTAATCAAACCTGTGATTTGTCTTGCAGCTGGAACTACTGTCCGAGCTGCTGTTTTAGAAAATTAGTAACCACTCAGAATTGAGAATTCAATAGAATAAAGACATGTAATGTAGCAAAAAAAATAATGGTTGATGTGACACATTTACAGAAAAAGGCTGCATTTTTGAGGACGGAGGAGTTTGCACTCTTAGGACAAGCTGTGTGTTTTAGTTTGAGCCTATTAACTTAAGAGAATATGATGGAAGAACTGTTAATAACTGCTATAAAGTGAAGTGATCACAAAAAAATTAATTCCTGTTGACATTCCACAACCAAATAATTGGACTTTTTTTTTTTCCCACTCTCGTTACACACCTCTAACTTGCAGACCATGATATTGCATCAAAATATTACTGTTATAAATTTTTTTTTTTCGGATTTTCTTACTGACCTGATGTGGGTGTAGAGCATAATGAATACACAATGAGTTATTTCGGTGTATGAATACTGGGATCTCAGAAGGTTAGCAGGGTTTCCGAATATCTGTGCACACCCTTCCTGTTCCCCTCATTAAACTTCATTTAACTCTTTGATAATCCAAAGAGCTGCCTGTGTGTGTGTGAGTGAGTGTGTGTGTGAGAGAGAGAGCTGGTAATAACCAAATACGAGTGCTCCTTCCAAGTGAAAGTGATGATTGTGGCTCTGTTTAAAAGCGTGCTGAAATCTGGAACTTTCTCCCACACTGTGATAGCGCACTCCGCTGTAAACCGCGCCGATCTCCGATGCCAGCTGTGAGCCTTGCTGTTTTCATTGCAGCTCAGCAGGCGAGCGTTTCATCCCGTCAACTTGCCGTGGTGCTTTAAACGCTCACAGCAGCCCGACAGATTGGCAGCGTTGCACAGGTCCTTGATGGGTGTTCACATGATCCCCATGTTCAAGAGCTGAAACCTCACACGGGCCACAAAGATGCCCTCTTTCTTACGGCCCAGTGCCTCTCCTCAAAGCGCTCCGGAGGAGGGAAAAAACAGGGGAAGCATTTGGTCTACATTCCATTCTTGGAAATAGTTTCGCAATGGCTTTGTGGGCACTGGTGTGGTGGCGGTGGCGTAATTGTAGTGAATCGGGTTTTATTAGAAACATGTCTAATAAAAAAGTGTTACATTTGCAAGTTTATACCTACAGTGATTGTAATGCAAGTGACTTATTTCTCTTGCTTGACACACACACACACACACACACACATACACTATGATGACCTTGTTCGTGTGTGACAGCTTCTGTTTGCTGTCAGCTGGTAAAATCCACTCGCATATTAATCTTTATAATTAACATATGATCTTCAGCGGCATCCAGGATTTATTTTATAATGACATTATGATCGACATGTTGGTCTAGTTTCACTTTGGTTAATGCGTTCGTACGTTACCCACAATTTATTTAGATTTATTTCACGTCTGTAAGCCTTTGGCTGGGATTGGAACGTCCCGCTGCTGAGTAGGATGGACGTGACCAGGGTAGAGGTCGGAGGCTTTTGGAGCCGGCGGCGTGAGGCTCGGTTCCAAGAGTTATGCAAACCAAAACATTGTGCCGCTCATAAAATTCTTCCACCGTGGGCCCCGCTTAAATCGATTCAAGGGCTTTTGGGGGAAAAAAACACGAGACTTTGATCCGCGCGCATTATCAACTCCAGCCCTTTTTTGTGTTTTTAATTTCCATCCAGCGCCAGCTGTTGTTTTGCAGCACCACCCTGTACTACGTGTTAAGACGTTTTCTTCTCCCTTCCTGGGCCTTGTAAAAGACAAAAAAAAAAAAAAAAATCCCCTGATTTCCTTCCTGATCGTTTTTTTTTTTCCTCCCTTCTTTTTGAGATGACATCTTGCCAAAGTTATGTCCTTGTTACTCGAGGCCTTTTCCGGTCGAGTGCGATTCAAACGTTCGAGAGCCTTTGAAGCTCGAAAAGCATCTTAACCTCACACATATTAGCTGTGGTGCTGTGGAGTCAAGACAGCAGTGCCGTTTTAATATTTTTGCCCGCAAATGATAGCCGACGAAGGGAGACGGGCAGTGTATTTCATTTCAGTGGCATATGGTTTGCTTTGTCGCAGCAGAATTGGGTTTGATCGGGACTGTCCTGGAACTTGTTAAGGCAGTCGGCTTTTCACGTGCAGCTGCTGTTCAGAATCCTCATCTCTTCAAGCCTTGAGGTGGAAACGGAGAACTTGGATTGGCTGCTTTAATCATTTATATTTAGCCTGTAACAATGGAGATTCCAGGTGTGTGTGCGTGTGAGAGAGTTGGAGAGATGCTGACTCGGTGTTTGGACAGCTGCGCAGCGAGCGTGGGCCGTTACTTTTGGAAGCCTCGGACACACACACACACACAAAAACCCTGGCGCTTCAATTTTGCCTCAATTCCCAACCAGTGATCAAATGACCTCCAGGGTATTTCATTTTAAAGACATCTCGACACAATTCTGCTGAGTTTGATCTTTCCCCGTTGGCCTTTTTTGTATTTCCAGGTTCTTGGCACGCTCCTTATTCAGGATGTCAGGCCACACACCCTCGCTGATGAGACTGGAGCAGAGGGCAGCCGAGGCGGATCAGATCATCGAGTACCTCAAACAGCAGGTCCAGCTGCTGAAAGAAAAAGCCAGTGAGTGGGAAACCCGTCTGTCTGACCCTCACACACACACACACACACACCACTCGCATACACGCCAGATGACCGAGCTGAAACTCATAAGCATGTGTCTGTGTTGTCATGACTGTCTTATTATTATTATTTTTTTTTTAAATCTGTGTTTTATTTGGATGAAGTGGTGCAGGCCACCATGAGAGAGGAGAAGAAGCTGATGGTGGAGAACGCCAAGCTGAAGAAGGAGATTGAAGAACTGAAGAGGCAACTCCTCGAGAAGGAAAGAAGGAGAGGAGGTAAACAAACCTGTGACCTTAAAGCCTAGAAAGAAAATGCCAAATCGAGCACCTTAAAGGGTTGTTCAGTTTGTCTCGCTGAGGGGAAGCCCTTAATTTCTAGGTAGAATTCTAAAACAGATTTGCATTTTATTAACCCCTTTAAGAAGATAGGAACCTCCTTTTTTGTTTTGTAATTCTTAAAAGATTAAAATCAAACCAATATTAAGAAAAAAACATTAAAAAAAAACAATAATAATATTTTGCCTATTTTATTGGTGATCACTGCCTTGTATTTGTGGCTGACCAACTGGTTCAGGAGCTGCAAAAAAAAAAAAGAGTTTTATTTAGGAATCGTATTGACACTAGCTAAAATGTTATCCATTTATTATTATGGATTACTGCTAAAAGACAGGAAGTGCTATTCGGCTAAACTAACACTTTCAAATGGTGTAACTCTAGAACTTCTTATTGCTTGGCGTCCTGTCAGTGGCTAAATGATGCTACGCAGTGACCTAGCCTGGATATGACCTAGCGTAGAGTACATTTCTGGGTACGTTCAAGACGTAACATTTTATGATTACAACTTCGAGGGCTTTGTGGCACTGAAAGCCGAAGTGCTGCCCAGAAACATGCACTAAACTCATTTATAATCTGAACAAAGCTAGCAAAACTAAACGTGTCCATTATAGGCAGCTTCTCAGTAAGAGCGTGACCTAGCTGTCTAGTGTTATCTAGCTAGTTTCATGATGTAGATTTTAGGTGCGGTATGTGTTAAATTTTCAGTTAGCAAGCCAACTTCACTGGTATGATATTTACCTACTTAGCTGAGATGAAATGGGTGCTGCAAAGATGGACTAATTGCCTGCAAGAGCAATCGTCTTCTGGGCAGTCGTGGCCTAATGGTTAGAGTCTCGGACTTGTAACCCGAAGGTGAACCTGAAGGTCGTGGGTTCGAGTCTCAGGTCCGGCAGGGATTGTAGGTGGGGGGAGTGAATGACCAGCGCTCTCTCCCACCCTCAATACCACGACTGAGGTGAGACCCTTGAGCAAGGCACCGAACCCCCAACTGCTCCCCGGGTGCCGCAGCAAAAAAGGCTGCCCACTGCTCCGGGTGTGTGTGTGTGTTCACTACTGTGTGTGTGCACTTGGATGGGTTAAATGCAGAGCACAAATTCCGAGTATGGGTCACCATACTTGGCCACACTTCACTTCACTTTTGGCTTGGAAAAGTGTCTGATTCGCTAGCATGCAATGAAAAGAATGTGTTTGTGAACACTTGACTGATTCAAAAACAAATTCTTGCTTGCCGTTAAAAATCTCTATATTCTCCCGCTATGTTTTTGCAACCAGGAGGCGTGGCTGATGTTCATTCTAAGCCCCGCCCACTCTGTGAACAGTAGCTCAGCCTCCTGTTACTGTAAATCACCAGCTATCATTGAAAGTGAAAGATGCTGCACAACTATAGACATCTCGGAGCTTAGCAAAATAATAAAAGATTATCTGCTTATATGACCAGTCACCATAAACCGAGAAGAAAACTCTGATGAGTTATTCCGCTGCTCTGCTAATCAGGTCTGCGTGACTCCACAGCAAATCTCCTGCCACCCTCAGCCTCTGCCTCGCATTAACGTGCGAATAAAAGCAGCCGTTTCATCGTTAACACTTAAGTAATGCTTTCCAGAGCAGCTGAATGGGAACAAATAGGCAATTTGGCCTTCTTTAAAAAGGCTTCATTTTGCCTCTGTTATTTTTGGACGGCTTGTAAATAATGTAGGATTATGTTTTTTTTTTTCATTCGTTCTAATATGCCGTTTGTTATTTATCTGATTGCGTCAGTTAATTCGAGCATACGAGCCTAATCAGAGATCAAGGGGAAGTTTTTTAAAAAAAGGCCTCAGATCAGGCGTCACGCAGCGCTCTTTATTCTTCATTTGTAAGAAAGGAGGCTGATCTGAGTCACCACGGCGTCGCTGAAGTCTCGCACCGTCTGCACTTTGAAGGGCCTGTAGTTAGCTTAAATAAACAAAGAATTATCATAATTAACAAAAATATAGCCTGCGCCACACACCAGCGGTGTTTAGCAATCTCAGGAAGTCTACACTGCGCAATCAGACTCTACACTCTGGTTTGGTGTGTCAGGCTTCGCCGGCGGGGTTTGAGTTTGTTATTTCTCTCATTTCTCCCTGCTCACGCACACCCTGTTGCTTTTTCTAATTAAACCCGAACCAAAGATCTGTCTTTGTGTCGTTTAGCTGAGTTATGCAGCTGAAACATAAGCAGCAAGCTTGACGATGGGGCTTTTGGTTCGGTCACTGCAGTTTATTGACGGATTTCAAAATAAGATGCCGGTTTTATGGCTATTTCTCCGTACATACCGTACGGGGAAATAAGTATCGGGACACTTATTGTTTTTGTTGTTTAATATACTTCCAGTGCATTGATCCACTTCACATTTACACACATGATGTCTTTTGTCTTTGTTCGTATAAAAACAGTAAGAAGTAATCCGCTTTTTGCAGCATTGTGGTTCAGTCTTGGCCCATTGCTCTTGGCAGATTCTCTTCAATTCCCCAAAGTTACGAGGGTCCCACTTAGCAGGACAGTTGAAGCTTTAGAAGCTGATCTGTTTGAGCAGAGTGTACAGACGAGGAGGTGAGAGAGCCGGACAGACTAAAGGATTAAAGTGCCGCCGCATCACTCTCTTTAGGTAGAGGTGAAGCAAAGGCTATTTCTGCATTCAAGGTGAAGTTGCAAATTGTAATTCCCCGACTACAACGGGTAAAAGCCACTAAAACACGCTCCTTAAACTTAAAATTTCACCTCGTCACCTTAGGGTAGTCTTCTCAACTACCAGTTCCTTCACTGTTTTTGGAGTGACATCACAACAACATGGCTGCACACAGTGTGAACAGTGTAAAGTTCCCCTCCTCTACGTTTGAATCAGTTTTTATATACCAGTATTGGTTTTAGATCAGTTAATATACAGACACAGTACTTGGTTAAATCTACAACACTGACCATACTGATCACTGTTTTGAGAAGGTAATCATCAACATTAGAGTTATCCCTAAAGTTAGCCGGCTAGCTTGTTGCTAAGCGACTCACTTTTGTCCACTGGCTAGACACATAACACTACTCGCTATTGTCTGAATGTTTGAGGTTCACTATAGCAGAACAGAACCTGTAGCCACTCGGGCCTGTAACTGTAAAAGTGTGTATAAAGGAGCTTTTCATAAGCAGTATGTACTCTGGCAGAGCAAACAAAAGACAGTCTTTTGTGGAGGCGTCCATTTTTTTTTTTCACATCACACATCGAACATGCCAAGGTGAGAAATGACATTATTGCAACTTGCACATTAGCACTTACGATGCACCACGAACACAGCTTACATCCCACTGGCACCACTATTAGCAGGTAGAACAGCATTGTGGGTAATGTAGGAAAGCGTTAACCAAAGACTAGCATGCCAGTGAAGGAGGTTTAATTACAAAATAAATCTTGGACACTGTTTATGATTACATGTTAATTTTGAAGATTAGTATGCGAGTCATGCAGGGTGGATTATTTTTCCTTAAATAGTGTTTCACATAGACCAGAAATGGATTGAAAGAAATGGTTTACGTTTTGCAACTTAACCCAAATCAGCCAAGACATGTCATAAATTTGCTGCTTAAGTTTTGTGATGCATCCAAGAGACTGTTGTTGCCAACAAATAATGAAAGCTTATAGCTCCCGAGTTAGCTTACTAAAGACAAGTTTGCATACTAAAGACAATTTCTCACCTATTAGTCTGTTTACTGAATCAAAATCAGAGCGAAATTCATGCATTAAATAAACCAAAAAGGGAAAAAAATGCTGGCTGAGGAGTGTGTAGTGATGAAAACGTATTCATAAAACGCTTTCATTCATTAGTCAGAAATACAGTGACTGAAAAATGTAAACAAACCTTCGCCAAGTGTGTGTAGAAATCACAAAAATCGCCAGAGCGTGGAGAACGCAGAGCGGGCGCAAAATAAACAATTAGCCAATTATAGAAATAACAAGTTTAAAACATTTTGTGCATCACATCCACTGTTTATTTGCTCTTTTTTGTTCGTCGGTCCAAATCTTCGGAACACATGGCATTTCTGATGCACTACAGCTCTGTGCTTTGGCTCAGATTCTCTACAAAAAACACTTCTACGGCAAACACACAGCCTGTGTGGTTCACTTGGTGAAGTCTGGTTGATTCAGAGTCGACTCACTTTCTCACTCGAAGAAGCCTGAGATACTGAACAAATCTAACTCTTGTACAAAACTAAAGAAGCAAACACCAAACATGTCTTGGATGATCGATTAAATTTTTTTTTTTTTTTTTTTCCCTCTTTCTTTCTTTCTTTCTTTCTTACCCCCTATTCATATAACTCAATTAATTTCATTGCCAGCAGGTTAAAAGTTTTGGAAACCAGCTTCCTTCCATCTCTGGATAGTGTAGAAATAATGGAGAGATGAGGAGCGTCTGAAGAGCGTCTCTATTCATCGTGGCTGTTTTTTAATATTCTGTAGTCTGGAATTCATGCGCTGATGAAAAACAATATGCTGCTGTCATGGCGAGAAAGGAAAAACACTGCGTCAGTTGTTTGTGCCATGGGGCCCTAAACTATTTTGTTTTTTTTTGTTTTTTTGTAACTTTTTTCTTTTTTTTTTTTTTTTTTTTGTAAAGTTTACCCCAAATCTTATTGTTAATCATTATGTAACAGAAAGAATCAGAGAAAAACAGAAGCTAAAATCTGTCTGTCTGTCTGTCTGTGTGTGTGTGTGTGTGTGTGTGTGTGTGTCGCACACAGTGCCAGTGCCTATGCCCTCAGGAGACTCGAGTGTCCAGTGTGTGTCTAAGCCTTCAGCACCAGAGCCGACAGCTAAACCAGCTCCTGCAGCTCCGGCCTCCGCTGTTCAAAGCCCTCCAGCCAACAGCACCGAGGTCAAGACGAAAGCTAAAGCAGAGAAGAAAGGTGAGTCTGAGGACATGGTAATGAAAATATGTTTATATATTCCCAAAATTCATCCACACCAGCATCTGAAGGGGTTTCCCTGAATGTCACACATCATAAACTAAGGACTGATGGCACTGTTGAACAAATGAGCCCACAATCCATCCTGGGTACAGAATCAAGTATTTTTGGCAAAGTGTGAACACACCCTCAGTCATACGCTATATGCCTAAAAGTATGTAGACACCTGACCATCACACCCATATGTAGGATTTCCCCAAACTGTTGCTACAAAGTTGGAAGCTCACAATTGTACAGAATGTCTTTGTATGCTGTAGAATTAAAATTTCCCTTCACTGGAGCTATGAGTCCCAAACCTGTTCCAGCATGACAATGCCCCTGTGCACAAAGCAAGCTCTGTGAGACATGGTGTGCCAAGGTTGGACTGGAAGAACTCGAGTGTCCTGCACAGAGCCCTGACCTCAACCCCACTGAACAGCTTTGGGATGAACTGGAACACTGACTGCACCCCAGACCTCCTTATCCAACATCAGCGCCTGATCTCACTAATGCTCTTGTGACTGAATGAACACAAATCCCCACAGCCACGCTCCAAAATCTAGTGGAAAGCCTTCCCAGGAGAGTGGAGCTTATTATAACAGCAAAGGGATTGTGATGTTTAGGTGTCCACATACTTTTGGCCATATAGTGTATCAAAATGTTATTCATCATCCTTGCACCGCGATATAACAGTTTACCACAATATGCAATGATGTTTACTCTGATTGTTATATTTTATATTATAGAATAGTATAATATATTACTAAACCTGCCAACTTTTACACATTTTGCATAGGAGCGTCGCAATTTAACATTTAATCACATTTTAATTTAATCAGAGTACTCTAATACGAGATAAACACGCCAAAACAGCAGTGTTTTTTTTTTCTCCTCAATAAAACGGGAGATGAGCTGATCCACATAGGAATCTGGACTGATTTGGGAAAGCATTTTGAACTTTCTGATCTGGAAGCCCCACCCCCTTCCTCCCATCGCACATGCTCTCTGGGCTGTCAGGGCATCCTTGCTTTCTGTCATGGTAGATGGCGAATATTTCGAGTTCATTAATATGAAAATAAATGAAATAAATTCTATCAGTGTAAGCTCGACTTTGATAACATTAGTTAATATCAGATTGCTGTAGTTATCAGGAAGGTCACCAAAAACTTGGGATGAAAATGGTCAAAAACCTACAAAGACTAATTAGTACTAAAATGAAGTGACAGATCTAACATTTTACAAATAATGTTAATGGTGGTGATGATTAGAAAGTGATTTAAATACGTTTTCTGTCCATGCCTCCGTCCAAGAGTCTCGTTAGCGCTAAGTCTCAAGCACGAGTGATTGAACGTTTGTAGGATTTTATAATGCATTATCATTGTAACCAGCATATACAGTAAACTGATTACATTTTGGAATTGATCCAAAAGTAAGTCAAGGTCACAGCAAGGTCAAATATCTGAAATGATCATTTTCCTGCTCTCTCAGTTCTGGATGATTGAAATGTTTATTCTGATTTTTTTTAAAATGCGAAATCACAAGCAGAGAGAACTCAGTATCACACAGGCCTAATCCTTGCACCTTTTCAGTCACATAGTATATTAGTTCTTACTTATACGTTTCACCCCTTTTAACTGAGCTAAAGTGTTCAGTTGCATCACCAACTTTTTTTTTTTTTTTAAAGAATGTGAAATGTGGGCCTTCCTGTGTAGCTGATGATTATCAGAAAGCCTTGATACAATATGATTAGTAGGTTGGGTCGACACTCTAACAGAGGAAGTGTTGTAAGTCACTGCTGTCGACAGAACTGTCGACCGTGAACAAATTTTAGCCGAATGGTCTGTATCATGTCAACACTTCAGCTTGCAGGCAAACCTGAGGCCAGGATCTGATTTTCACAGCGCACACAAGATGGTGTTAATTTTCTCGTAAATCTGCTCTAACTGGTTCGTAATAAACAAGCCGGTGGGTTCCTGTGCAGTGCTATTTTACGGAAATGACCACCAACAGAAATCATGCAACTCCATCTTTTGAAGCGACCCATCTCGGAGCAAGATCATCAACAATCGTTTGGAGTTTTCTTTATGGAGAATTAAGTTTGAGGGGAAAAATAAGATATGTCGTCATGTATTTGAATCTGGCAATCCTTTGGTCCAGATGTTGGACACTGGATCGCTGGTGGATATGAAGTGCTAGTGAATATGTGAAACTCATATATTCCCATAAGCAGACACGGTAGGTGTGCGTCACATGCCATGTACAAGCTGATTTCTCTCTCCTACTGTATATCACAAGACGTAAGGAATTGTAGACAGTGATTTTTTTTAAAATGATAGAATATAAATAAATTGCGAGATTTCTGTTTGCTAACGGAGCGCCTGCAAAACAGCTGTGCTGCCTTTCAGTGACCTTATTATTTAATATCTGGAAACCCAAATTCATGTGCTAGAATGTAGACCAATCAAATTTTCAGTCCAGTATAAATATATCTGGTACCATAGCGCTGTTTAATTCTTGATTCTCATTGATCAGAAGGTGTTGATTCATTTTCCAGGACAGTACTTCCAACTACAAGGAAAATCAATATAGTAATATAGTAATGCGATCTTTCTAATAATCATTTCTATAGTAACAACTCATTCACAGGAATCTTAGATGCTTATTTAACGTATTAAGGAAGGAGTCTCCAGTGTCAGTGCTTTGTAACACTAATACTTTGTAACACGGGGAAGTCTTCAGGACAGAGGAGTTTGTATCACTTTTCTCGATAACATAAGCAGCGTTTTCTGTTTTTTTTTGTCTTAACTTCAGTAGAGGGGGAAAGAGAGAGACAGGTGAGGGAACGACTGCTTACAACTGCTATAACCTAAGTGATGTGTCGTTCTTTAATAAATTATAACTTGTAATTGTTGGAAATTGTTATGGGATAAAAGGAATAAATACAGGTAAATAATCAACTTTCGGGGGTAGTGGTAGCTCTGTGATGCATTTGGCCTCATTTCACCACCCCGGCGTTGATTATTTTCCTATAGCAGCACACCACAAAGTGTGTGTTGTTTTTTTTTTGTTTGTTTGTTTTTGTTTTTTTCTTTCCTTATTTAATACATGAGGTAACAGTTTAAGACTCCTAAGAAGCAGTTTGAAGATGTAAAAACTGCTTTTTCAGGTTTCTGCCCTGGAAAATGAATGTACTTATTTTAGAAGTGTGCGTGTGTGTATGTGTGATTTGGAATGAAAAGCAATACAGTGTGTGGGAGTATTTGTGCGCACCACCACACGACAGGCTGCATAGTTTCCACGTGCGCACTGAGGTATGTTTCTCCAGGGAACAATACAGCGTGGCTAAAAATAAGGCTCTCCACACCATGTTAAAACACCTCGGGAAATACTATCTCTCTGCTTTTTTTTAAAAAAAAAAAACAAAAACAAACAAAAAAAAAAAAACAGACGGTGCCGTGGGTATGTGGTTGTGCCAGCTTCACCAGCACTGCCACATGCTTCCCTAACTCATCCTTCACATGCTCATTAAAAACTTATTAAATAATCGCCCCTGACGCCATAAGAATAATAATAATAATAATACACATGATAAGGCTGCCAATTATATTAATGATGCAAATTATTATAATTAGCATTAGTGTTGCAACATGTCGTGCTAAGTGCTCCACATTAGTTTTCATTCTTTCTAAATTGCTAAATGTGTGAATGAAATCTTGTGTGTGTGACTGTTCAGGAGAGAAGCAGGAGAAGAAAGTGCCTCCCCCTCAGGAGGACGCGAAGGTGGATGTGTCTCGTTTGGACCTGCGTGTCGGGCGAATCGTCACGGCGAAGAAGCACCCGGATGCTGATTCGCTGTACGTGGAGGAGGTGGATGTGGGTGAAGCGGCGTTGCGCACTGTGGTCAGCGGCCTCGTCAAACACGTCCCGCTAGAGCAGGTAACCCGCCTCCGCACGGCCCAAACACCAAACCAACACTGCTGTAGTGTTAAACATCATCACAACTGTGAGATAAAGCTGCACGAAAACTGAAACTCTTCCCCAGTGTTGGGTTTTAAACGTTTTATACCCAGTACTTGAATGAAATTTTAATATTGCAGTGGTTCAGTGGCAGTGTGCTAATGCTCTCTTTAGCACAGACTATTGTCTCTCCCTGTTTCTCTGTCTCTGTCTCTCTGTCTCTGTCTCTCTCTCTCTCTCTCTCTCTCTCTCTCTCTCTCTCTCTCTGTCTCTGTGTGACTCTCCATCTCATTTTCTGTTTCTCTACCTGTGTGTCTCTCTCTGTCTCTGTCTGTCTGTCTTTCTCACTCACTCACACACACACACAAACACACTCTCTCTCTCTCTCTCTCTCTCTCTCTCTCTCTCTCTCTCTCTCTCTCTCTTGTTCTGTGTCTTGTCTCTCTGTCTTTCACTGTGTCTCACACGCACTCTCTCTTTCCTCACACAACTCCTCCATGTCTCATTCTCTAACTTTCTGTCTCTCTCATTCTGTTTTTCTGCCCGTCAGCTCTGTCTGTCTGTCTGTCTCTCTGACTCTCTCTCTCTCTCTGTCTTTTTTTTCCTTTCTCTGTGTGTGTTTGAAAGTCATTTTGCCAAGAAGTTCAAGAAATGTGTCTTTAGATACACTTGCATTTGCTAAAATTAGAACATGGCATCTTAAATGATCTTATGAAAATCAATATTTGAACAGTCATTTTTGTTTTGATGGCTGTAATTGTAATACACTGAGCTTTAGTGTTTTTTTTTTTTGTTTTTTTTTTTTAACGATCACTGATAATGATTTACTTCATTTCCCTCATGGAGGAGAGGAAGGATCGATCTGATCTTGTAGTGTGTCCACAACAAATTCTGAATCACTCTAACGACAATAACGAATCATGCTAGCCTCCTTCACATTCAGACACTCAGATGCTGGAGAAGGCACACTCTGAACAGCGACAGTCTCCTCACAGCTCTGTGTAGTCGTCTCATACTCACCCAAATCACTCTCTGAAGAAAAGCTGTGAAAGTTACAGCAACTTTACGCAAGGCTTCTTTTTTCCTTCATAATACAGTGACTCATGATTGTTTTCTTTATATGTTTATTTTGGAGTAAGTCATGAAATCTGTGAGTGCTGCTGTATATCATCGCAGCAGGACTGGTCATGTTTTTTTTTTTTTTTTTTTTTTTTTTTTTTAGAAAAATGAAGGCTGTGTTTTGGCACTGGAGTTTTAATCCCTAAATGTCAGACTAGACTGAGTGAAAGGTCTTTCAGTTTTATTAAGCATAGTAAATCGCAATAAATCGTCTGTGGCAACGCGGCCGTCACGGTTCAACATGCTCCTGACTCGGCGCACGTCACATTCAGTCAAGTTCTCTGTGTTTCATATTCAGTAGCCTCTAGTTTACGATTTGTTTAGGGGACCCCTGGCGCTCAGTCGCTAAGCTTAATTACACCCATGAAAGTCTGTCTCCTTCATCCCTCTGAGCTCTCCTCTGTGTATTACTAAACCACTGTTTCGATAACATGCGTACGTCTGAGAACAGCGGTCCAGTCTGTCGAGAGCTTTACTCAGACGTTCTCTCACATGGTGCTTAGACAGCAATGATTGGACAAAAGATAGATTTGACTGAGGTACGTTTATTCTAGAACATTTATGTTTATAGCCAAAAAAAACAGTAGGGCTTATTGTATGAGCATAACCAATCTGTGCAATTTAGTTTAAATGTTTGAATTTTTTTTTAATTCATACTAGCAGGTTTAGTGTTGTAATATATCAATATGTAATATTTCAAAAAAACAGTTAGGTCGCTTATTATAATTTTACGTCATCAGTAAACGGGCATTACACTATACGTTTTTCTTTTCTGTATTCCAACAGTTCCCAGTCTTCACTTAATTATTTGCCTTACATACCCGATCTGATTTAAAGCAGGCTAACTTCACATGAAACTTTTGCTTGTTGAAAACTTTTTTTTTTTCTTTTTTTAATTATTATGTTTTGCGTTTGATGTTTAAAGCTTTGCAACTTTGCCTTGAAACGTTTCACTGGTTTTGTGGCCAGGATTTCATGCCCCCCCCCCTTTATGCCTTCATTAGGCAGTTGCTCCAGTGTGAGGGGTTTGGCATTGTTACTATCCATGCACCTAAATCCAAATTTTAAATCCTCCATGCTGTGCTTACAAACACACTTCCTGCTTTGGAACTTTTTTTCCTGTCCATTTTAAGAGAGTACTCTTAAGGAGTTGTAACGATGAAGACGGTTTTAGCCACAAGGAATAAATGAGCTTGCTAACACTGAAATTCACTTTCAACTCTCACGTGCTAAGAAGTATCACATGACCTGACCTGTGAGTAATTCAGTCAACTTCTATCACGTTTCAATTACGATGCCACAGTTAAATGTTACAGTTTTGATTAATTTAGTTTTAAATATATAGTTTTAAAATTATTTGACAATGACTTGGCACTGGTCTACTACATGTCCATGAAACCAGTTAGCTCCTGTTTATTTACAATATAGCAGCTTTAAACATTCGATCCCTCACCAGCGCCCCCCCCCCCTTTTTTTTAAAGTTAATAAGACAAGAATGCACAGCTTGTCATGTTACACCAAAACCGCAAAGCACAAAGTCCTGCATCATCAAAACTCTCCCATGTCAGATATTCTAAAGTTACAGCTTTACCTGTACCTGTTACAAAGCACTGACTCTAGAGATTTGAGAATTCATCAGTGTTTTGGATAAACTGTGAGAGACATGCTGGAAATAATCAAAAATGGTGTGGCGTGTTGATTTCCCAACCTCTGTTCATACCATAGCCAATGATTACATTTTGTAAATTTTGTTAAACAACATGTAGTAATTTTTATTTATTTTTATTCATTTGGGGCTAGACTCCAAGCTACCCGTGACCCTGTGTAGGATATGCGGTACAGAAAATGGATGGATGGGAATATTTGTGTTAGCAAAGTACTAATTTGTTGGTTGGTGCTGTATTTCTGTTATTCCCATGAAAAGTTAGCAGTTGTCTGTTGCTCTGATGTCATTTAATAGGAGAAATAATTTCAACAATCTCATAAGGGATAACGATTCGGTTTCTCTGTTGGCTCCTAAAACCAAAAAAAGAGCAAAAGCTGCTTTTCTCACTCACCAGAGTAGTGGCTTGGCTAGGTAGCCTTCTACAAGATGATGAGCATGATGGCGTTTGAGCAAAGCGTACAGATTAGGAGGTGAGAGCTGGAAAGGCTAAAGGACTAAAGCACTGCTGCATGGCTCTCTATAGGTAGTGATGAAGTGAGGGCTAAATCCTGCTGACTCCACTATCAGCAGATTGTGGGTAGTGTAGGAATCCGTTACCCAAAGTGAAAATGTTCTTCAAAGAAGTTTAAACCAAAAAAAGTCAACTTAGAAGTCATCTAGGTCAGGTTTCCTTCTGTAGAACCCTACAACAGAAACACTTGTGCATTTTGGAAGCTAAGAACACTAAACAAATGAACCATCGAGGAACACTTTTTTCAAATAATGTGGATAGAAACCTTTATATAACAGTTTCTTGGCTGTGATAACTCTGTTCATATTGTACCAACAGATGCAGAATCGCATGGCAGTGTTCCTGTGTAACCTCAGGCCAGCTAAGATGAGAGGAATTGTGTCTCAGGCCATGCTCATGTGTGCCAGCACTCCGGACAAGGTGGAGATCCTGGACCCACCCAGCGGGGCAGAGCCTGGGGAACGAGTCACTTTCCAGGGATTTCCAGGTGCAAAATGATCACATGATGACAGTTCTACACTTGTCTCCCTTCTCTCTCTGTTCAGGCCTTTTGGGTGATGTAATGAAATACAGGCTTATATAAGCACTTTACTTCAGTTGGCATCAAGACATTCAAGTCTGGGAAATGTCTCTGAACCCTGACTTCACACTCTATTAAGTCTAGTTTTCATCACCTACACAAACCCCATCACTGCACACTAATGACTAATTGTCTGGTTAAATAAGAGTCCCACTATCCTCTTACCTAGAAAATACAGTGCAAAGAAATGAATAAATTGCCCATGCAAGCAAAACAGGAAGCTTATGTGCCAAGCGTATGAGTTTAAACAGTCCAAGAAGAACACAGATGGCATTCATGGTTGAGTCAAAGGCTGCTTCATTCTTCTGAGGCTAGTTCACATGATTTATTGATGAGCTAAATGGTCTGTGGATGCTAATTAGGAGGTGACCCAATCAGAGAAATAGGATGGTGTTCTGTTGTTATCCAGGCACATCCTGAGGAAATGGGAGCATACAGTCCCTCCATTCTTCAATAAATTAAAGAAGGTTTATTGCAAAACCTGCACAAGTCTGGGCAGGGAGTCCCTTTTGAAATCGTCTTGGCTCTGAAACGGTACTTCACCTTGTTCAACATAGTCATGCCGATCTTCTAACACGCTTTTCAAAATAAAATCAGGTAATAACTAAACAAGTTCAGTATGTTTGAACATCACAACACTGTGGTTAAGAGTTCCCTTTTGTGCTGTGAAAGATGGAGGAGTGGGTCATGTGACCAAATGTGTAATAACTAACCCTGGAGGTTCCCGGAGAGTTGGTTCGGTCTGGACCCAGAGCAGGACTTTGAGCTCCTCTGTCCCATGCTCTCATCAGCTCTTCAAAACTTTCATCTTCCTGCTCTCTTCCTCCTTATTTTTCCTCCAGCTGCTTTTTTTACGATGTGTCTCCAGCCAGAAAGCAAATCAGGAATTTATTATCCTGACTGAAGCCATGTTGGGGTCATCCCTAAGCAAGGCAGCTCTTTCTTTTGGCTCTTTTCTGACGGTCTACAACGTCCTAAAGCAAGTCAACGTATCATTCCATTAACAGGATGTTTACTGTGAAAAGTAATTTACACCATTTTTTTAAATAGTTTTTTTCCCTCTTTGTATCTTCTTGGCTCTCTCATTTTACGAGGTGTCATGTCAGAGGCTTAGGAAGTGACGTATCCGTACGAACCAGAGATTCTGACTAAAAAGAATGTGCTGAACTTGGGAAGAGTTGCTTGCCAGCTGTGTGATTTCCACACCAGTTTTCATGCAAGAACGTTCCAAAAAGGATCTTTTCCAGGTCATTTGATAGCATTTAGTTTGATCTGCTCCCATGCAAAAAAAAAAAGATCCCATCACCCCATTTCTCAGCATCTCTTCTTGACATTGGCTACAGGCTGAACTAGTTGTGTAGCATTGTTGCTGGAACTGGTATTTTACTACATGTGCGTGCACCGCTTTACAGCTCATTTGTGGCATGTAAGGAATTACAAAGTGTTTTCAAGTTACCTATCAAAATAGCATACCTCTAATTGCCACTCAGTTTTACAGCTCTTAGCGTAGCGTGTCAGCACTGAAGTGGGTAATGAACGAAGAAATGCACTCCCTTGCACATTTTAGAAGTTTAAAAAACAGTTTGTGTTTAGACTCAGCTCTTGGACATCCATATTGCCACTGAATCCAGATAACAAGCTAAAAATGCCTTCTCTTGCATGTTTTAAATCATTTGAAAGCAGTCAAGATTTTGAATCAACCCCCCTGGCCTTGACCACAGTGTACCTCATATTCCACCAACAAGAGCTTACTTGCTTGTCCCTCTGCCGTCCGATCCAGGTGAGCCTGATAAGGAGCTGAACCCCAAGAAGAAAGTGTGGGAGCAGGTGCAGCCTGATTTACGCACTGATAACCAGGGTGTGGCCAACTACAAGGGGGCCGCCTTCGAGGTCGCCGGGAAAGGAGTTTGCAAATCTCAAACCATGAGCAACACTGGCATCAGATAAAGCCTCAGAACCTTTGGAAGTTCAGGAATCTGAAGTTAATGAGAAATGAGTCTGTATTATCTGTAAGGCTTTCTAAAATGACAATAAAGAATTTGGACATCAGTGTGTTTGAGTTTCAGTATGTCCTATATCTATTTTCTCAATGGCATTATGTCTTTCTAATAGATTTACCTCTTTTTGATGCTTATTTTTAGCTCCCAAAGCCACTTACTCTTAAATGGTGCACATATTTCTAGAAATTGCTCTTCTCACAGCAAGTATCTACACTTTTCCCTGCCGAGCAGTGTGTTTTGGTTTGTTTTATTGTCCTTTTGAGAGAGGCATGCTAGTGTTTCTCTCAGGACGTATCATTTCTTTCTGGACCGACTCCTGACTAACATTCAACCCAGTTCCTTAAGACCAAAGGATTTATAATTCCTTACAAACCAAAATGCATCCAGAGTAATTAAGGCCATGAATGAATATCTGTAGCTATTTCCTGCAGAGCTGAACATGACCGAACTCTTGCTTTGATATAAATTATGGCCTGCCAGTTGAACCTCTGACATGCTTCTTCTGAATTTCACAAGTGTAATATGCTATCAGCTACCAGGAGGAAAAAGCTGACTGTGACTTATCACGAGAAAGTTACCTTGAAGGACAACTAATTCATTTTGTTTCATTCATCTTCAAACATAGATCCTGTAAATCCACAATTACTGAATTTCTCTGATAAAGCAACACAATTCCTAAATTCACTGATGTTTGTACGTCTTGATCAGTGTTTTTATATTATGCGGAGAAATTTGTTACCCTCCCGGCAGCATGAATGTCTGGATATAGCGCTGATGAACTGTGAGTGGTAATTGAGTCGAGTGATTGCCAAGTTCATGCTCGGTTCTCACAGCCGCACTTACTCAGTGATTATAACAGCAGAAGATCACTACTGTCAACCAAGGACAGGAATCTGAGCCTACAGTGATCACTAGTTAGTTGAAGATTGGAAAAATCTTCAATCTTTAGCTACCCAGTTTGGTGAACCTGTGATCACTGTAACCCCAGATTCTTGTTCTTTAAAATTCGGTGTAGCCCAAAATATTGGTATTAAAAAAGATATTCTAACACACAAGAACCACTAATATCACAATAACTTACTAGCCATTTATTCGTAAATCAAGTCCCAAAATGCAATGGTCGAGTTGGGATAATATATAGTCTCCAAGAGCAGATCAGTGTTGTCAAACACTAAAGTGTTTAGATGTCACAATTATCCTTTGATTGCAATGTCAATATAGCATCACTCAAAATGTGGTTTTGTTTTGCTTGTGTGGTCTGGATTGCTTGAGGAATGTATACTGTTACTGAGATGGGTGCATTTCCAAACTATAAACCAGGTTCCTGTAGTCTAAAGCTAAATGTTTTCTTTGTGTTGATTACATTGGGCAAATGCTATGCTGGCTGTGCCTGGCTCTTGAGGTAAGGTTTGTTTGTTCGTTTTTTTTCAATTTTGGTTACAAGAACAACATTTTTATGTGAAGCATGCACAATTTACACTATATTTAAATGTGGTTAGGCTTGCAGAGCATGTATACAAACAAATAATTAACACATTTTTGACAGTAGCTGTTGTCCCCCAAATAGAAAAAAAATGAATATTGTAATGTAAACTTGATTCCATTCAGAGGTATACACACTCATGAAAAATCCAATGTGATTGAACAATTTTAATAGTTTGGTGCTGAGTCATGAAGAGTTCTATTATTATTATTATTATTATTATTATTATTATTATGTTTTAAATGAGATGTTTCTAGACATCAAAAAAGCACTACTGAGAGTGATCACTGATTTATATGTCTCTGATCTCAAACCCACAACACATTTTCAGTTCTTTAATATAAAGGGATAATGTGACCATGAAGAACAGTATTTTCCATCTCATTTTGGATCTTTTGTTTTGAATTCTTGTTTTCCATTGCCATTGAAGTAATTAACAGGAAAAAACAACAGGGCTTTTAAGGACGATTGAATTTCAAAAAGATTCACAATGTAAATGAATCCCATCGGAGCATAACTGAGTCTTGCATACAGACAACAAGATTGACAATAGACATTGTTGCCATCTGGGGGTTTCTGAGACTTTGTTTTCTTCATCCCAGTGAGTTTGACAGATGAAACTCACAAGTAATTTCGCTAAAAATGCATATCCATTTTATGAGTAATACTTACTATTAATAATTAATTATATGTAATTTCAGTCAGCCTCAAAGACTCTGCAAATGCTGTAAATGTACATGTTGTCAATTGCTGTGGTCCTGAATATTATTGCTGTTGGGCAAGTCGAATACTGGAACAAAATAGTGTGAATTATTCAAGAACTGGGAAATGGGAAAATTTGGAGCATTCTATGATTGAGGTGCCACTTAGCCCTTGTAATTCTTAAAAATTAAACTGCAACATTGAATTTAACACCACTGCTAAGATTGCAGGTTTTCGTGATGTAAGAAAAATGAAACCAAGTTAAATCATGTCAGATTTTCCCTCTTTAATGTAAAATAGCAACCAACAAAATTTAATTGATAAACAAATAGAAACACTTTAGGGGAAATATTAAAAACTTACAATAACCTGGTTGCATAAGAGTGCACATCCTTTTATAATGGGGCAGGTGACTTTGCTCAGAACCAAACAGTCACATTCAACCTCGTGTACAAAAGTAATTATCCTTTTGTCATATGAAGTGATTCAGATTAACCCCAAATAAAGTTCAGCTGTTTCTGTAGGATTTTCTTGATATCTTCTTGGTGTCATCTGACTGCTGAAGCCATACTTCGCTTACAAAGCATGTAAAGGATCTCACTGTCAAAAGGTATAGATCAGGAAGAGGGGTACAAAAGAACTTCCAAAACATTAGGTGTACCGTGGTACACTGTGAAGACCATCATCAACAAGTGGAGAAAATGGGTGTAACCTACATTTTTTTATGAATGTAAGTATGACCCCAAGTGTGGAACCCTTATAACATGTGCCAGATCTGAGTAGATGGCCAACCTGCCAATAAGTACACCCCAAAAATTGAGTACCAAATCATTACAAAGAAAGCATCACTTAAATTGTAAATATTAATAGTCTAAATATGATAAAATCAATTCTAATGAAAAAAAAAGTCCAGTCTCTTTATACATAAACTTTCCAATTCCAAAAATAAAATTCTTTTCCAAATACAATTCCAGTCTTTGTATTTTGTTGCAAGATTTGATATCCAATATGTTTTCTCCCATATCCGATCCACTATTTTTTTTTTTTTTTTTTTTTTTTTTTTTTTTTTGGGTATTGGCTCGACACCGAAATTGGATATCGGCTCGGTACCATCTCTGGCCCCATGTTGCCTTTTTGGCCAAGGGTGAAAAAGAAGAGGTAGCTGTTATCAGGTATTTCCCCCTTGTCCCAAGTGCCAAGCAACCGGCAGCACAACAGCACATGCTTCCAGGTTATGTCTTTGTTTATGTTGCCATGTGTATTTTTGTTTTGGTTTCTGTCCTATCTCCGCCCCTGTGTTGTTATTGGATGTTTACTCTCATGTGTCATGATCAATCTCACCTGTTCCCAATTTGCCCTTGATTAGTTTGTATACTTATACTGCAATTGCATCTGTCTCCACATGCATTACATGACAGAATACATGCTGCAGAGCCAATTATATTTTTGCCAGCCTGTTGAACTCCAAGCTCGAAGAGAAACAGTGGTTCATATTCTTGCTGTTCCGGTTCACCGGTGGGGCCTGTCAGTGGTCGGAGCTTTTGGTCGCCATGGGAACCATGGGCCTAGGAAGTGTGGCTGAGTTCATTTGTTTAATGAGGGTGATTTATGGGAAGGGGGACTTTTGCATCGATCTTGAAAATTTTGGGAGGACGAACCCGTTCGGCCATTCACCAGCTACTGTGAAGAGGCCAATGTGGCGGCTTCCCCTTTAGAGCTCCAGCCAGAGGCCCACACGGCAGCCTCACCTCCAGAGTTCCAGCCTGAGACCAGTGAGGTGGTCTCCCCTGCAGAGCTCCAGTCAGAGGCCAATGTGGTGGCCCCACCTCTAGAGCTCCAGCCTGAGACCAGCGTGGTGGCCTCACTTCCAGAGCTCCAGCCTGAGACCAGTGAGGTGGTCTCCCCTGCAGAGCTCCAGCCAGAGGCCAACGTGGCGGCCTCATCTCTAGAGCTCCAGCCTGAGACCAATGTGGCGGCCTCACCTCCAGAGCTCCAGCCTGAGACCAACAAGGTGGTCTACCCTGCCAAGGTCCAGCCAGAGGCCAACGTGGCGGCCTCACCTCCAGAGCTCCAGCCTGAGACCAACAAGGTGGTCTACCCTGCTGAGCTCTAGCCAGAGGCCAACGTGGCGGCCTCACCTCTAGAGCTCCAGCCTGAGACCAACAAGGTAGTCTCCCCTGCTGAGCTCCAGCCAGAGGCCAGTGGTGCAGCCTCCCTTGCCCTGCTCCTGAGCTCCAGCCAGAGGCCAGTGGTGCAGCCTCCCTTGCCCTGCTCCTGCCAGAGGCTGACGACATGGCCTCCCAAGTCCTGCTAATGCCCGAGGCCGACAATGCAGCCACCCAAGCCTTGTTCCTGCATGAGGCCGACGAGGTGGCCTCCCATGACCTGCTCAAGTCTGAGACTGACGAGGCAGCCTCTCAAGTTCTGTTCCTGCCTGACGTCAACGACGCTGCCTCCTAAGACTTGCTCATGCCAGAGGCCAACAGTACGACCTCCTGTCAGGGTTCCTCCTGACAGGGTCTGTCCTGTGTCTGCCCCTGTATTGTTATTGGATGCTTCCCCTCGTGTGTCATGATCAAGCTCAACTGTTCCCAGTTTGCCCTTGATTAGTTTGTATGCTTTTACCCCCCCGTGTGTCTTTGTTCTTGGTGCAGTATTGTTCAGTGTTTTGCCGCCTGACTTTACCTAGCTGTTTTGTTCTGTGTGTCCGCTCCGGTTTTTCACTTCTTGCCTGTTTCTTGAAACTTGTGTTTGTTTTGCCTAGTTTGCCTTGTTTGTACATCGCCTGACCCATGCCTGTTTTTGACTCTGCCTCTCCCTTATGTTTTTGGATTAATCTGCCTGCCCTTTAATAAAAGCTTTTACTGCAATTGCATTCGCCTCCATTCGCATTACGTGACAGTTGTATTGTGTATGTGTTTTGTCACACTTTGCCTTCATATGAAAACCAATTACATTTTTCTTGAGGCATTGAAAAAAAATCTTTGATTACAATCTTGATCTCAAAAAGGATACTGGATAAATGTGTCAAGATGCCTCAAGATTTTTCAAGAAATAATGTTAATATTAAAGTATGAATAATTATTCATAATGTGTAGCATTAAGTAAGTTTGGTGGAATTTGCATAAATACAAGCTAGCATTAATATTCTTTTAACCTTTAATTTGGAGAAGGTTAGAAGACAAATGAACTGAGAGAAAGATTTTGACCTTTTCAGTCACCATATTTGCAAACTATTTGGAAGACCTTCCAGCAAAAACGTGTTTCTCACATTGGCTCACAGATGTAATAACCAGGAGTTGGCTAATAATCTTTGGAGCTCTGATTGGTAACATGGTTTATGCATATTTTTTTTTATTGTAGAGGGTGGCGGGGGTACAAATGGAACAGCAGTGTTTGGCCAAAAGAAAGGGATAAACCCACTGTACAGAATGGTGTTGGGAATAATCAGCCTATTGAGCACCAGATATCCTTCTTGATTTGTAGATTGGAGTTGGTTTCTTTTTGCATTCTAGTTTAATTTCTTCTGTTTATGTATATTGATTTTTTTTTATTTCACTAAATTTTCAGGAAATGTCATAAACCAAAAACAATGTATAAGAAAGACAAGTCTGGGAAAGAGACCTCTGCAGACACTGTTTGCAAACTGAGCCTACACTGATGTTTGCATGTTTGCAGTCCTCAGAACTCGTGTTCCTATGATGTGGATTTGGCAGCAAAATAAGCCTCAAGAGTTCGGCCACCATGCCATTGTGACCCATGCATTTTAAATCCCTTTCCACATGAAATTGTGTATACACAGACATGAAAACAGAGCAGAGCAGAAACAGAGGCTTGCCCTCCCTCCAAGCCACATGAGTAACAGCTTTTAAATTGGCCTGGAATTTGGGGTGGCATGAAACACAAGATCATTAACTCTCTTCACTGCAGTAGGCCCTGTTTATGAACTACATGTATAGCTCAATGTTACACAGCTGTAAATGAGAACTAACAGGGCTTACAGCTCAGCTTGTTCTGTCTGGGGGCATGGGACAAAGCACCACAAACACGTGCCAGTTAGTCAAGCCACCCTTCACCAGGCCTTAGGTCTTTTCCTTGTAGTTGTCTGCGTATTTCCAGATAAATTAGGATAGCCAAAAGTGATTTTCTGTGCTACCTGAGCTCTTGAAGTATGGTAGAGGAGTAGCGAAGATGACCACAGGAGGGCAGAAACCTACCATTAATGATATTTGAAGTGGGAAAGACCCTGATCCCAGTGAGGACTTCAGAGCCATGGGAACTCTTTTGTTTAATAATGCCCTACTGTGTCTGAGCTCAAATGTAGTACTTGTTTGAAGACTATCCACGACAGCATTTACTCATAGTACCCCCTCCCAATGGAAACATTTAAATGGCTGAGAATTTTATCAACTTGTTCAAGAGTAAGGGTTGAATTTGCAACTTATTCCTGATTTGTCAAAAAAAAGTTCTCTTCTTAATCCCCCCGCATCTTCTAGTGCCTTAGAATAAGGCATTCATTAGAGGCTGGCAGACACGTTTGTGATATCTAATCATCTTTCCCCCAGGAACCTTACAACTAAACTTGGCTTGTAGTTTCGATGGTAGGGAAGTTCCCTGGGGGGACTTTTAGGTAAAGACCACAATTAGCAGAAGATAAGAACATCACTGTCCCTCAGAGATCCTGAAGTGAAATCCAAGATGGCTTTTGGTCAAATTAAAGCTTAACTTTAACACCCTTGGTCTGTTTTAGGTTACCTCTGTCTCAACAGCCTTTTTGTGTGAACTCCAACCAAAGCTGCCAGTTACTGCACTTTTGGTTTGCTTAATGTATTCTCGGGTTTGCCGAATGCATTTCAGCTAGGATGTTATCCAGGTGACTTAAGCAAATCATTCAGGACCTGGGAAAAAGATATGCAAGTGCGACGGTGTCCTGTCTCCCGTTCACCCACATTTGTTTGAAGTTCTTGGATGGGGCTTTCCGAAGATAGACTTCTCATATGAAAGTCATTTTGAAATTCACTTGCCGCCAATTATCATAATGCAGCCAAGTGTAAGAGATATTGGGAGTTTGTCTTGCAAATTCAGCTTTGTCTTACATTACACTGAGTGGAACAGCTGCTTTAACTATAAACAAAAGGAGAGTTACTGGTGGTCACAACCCCGAACTGCCAAACTGAATATGACAGCCTTGTTTTTGTTCAATTTGTCTGTGGCACTTTGGGAAACCCCTACTTATGTTGGTGCTAATCCAAACTTTTTTTTTTTTTTAATCCTGAAGAAAGATCCTGGAAGAAATACTACCTTCTAGCACATCTGTGCTGCAGTTTGACCTTTAGGCTTCAATTCACAGAGTTTGAATTCACTAATTGTGCTGTTAACATAAAAAGAATGGTCAGGTACTACTTTTGACCTAAAATTCATTTTTCACTTCCATGGTTAGGACCCATGGTTTAAGACCCAACGGCTGTGTATGGGGTATAGATGAATGGATATTATAGTCTATGACTGTTGTCATTAAAAGGCACAGAAGCCTCATTGGTTTTCACAGCTGTCTCCATGGTCCAGATGAGTCTGTGTTGCGTAATGGAAATAAACAGCATTGCAGATTATTTCCATTCCCTCAGATACTCGGCAACAAGAAAAGGAGTCATGATGCATTTTTATTGCTGTAGCCATAAATGGGTAACAGTACAACTGACCCAATTTTTATCTCAATTGAGCCTTTTATAGCAAGCAAAATGATGTTTTGCGATAATATTCTTAATTGTTAAAGAAAAGCCATCTCATTCAGACCCTTGTTTTGATATTGAGTGGTGATGATTATGAGTACAGACAGTATGTGAGGAGCACTGGCCAGACCTAACCAAACCCTGCAATTTAGGGTTTACCATCATAGGCCTTGAGGGACTTCTCATTGCTTCTGCTTGTTCCACTTTACATCTTAATGAATGGGTTATGGATTAAATGGAGACTACATGGCAACATCTCTCTTAAGGTCTAAGCATATTGCTGTCGTATTTTCTAATCATAATGCAATGGAGACTTAAATTTAGTAGGTCATGAATTTTGCTTTCCATACAGAGACACTATAGAAATTGAATTTTTAAATCTCTGTTTTAAATTGAGAGTACCTACCTGATAAAGTACAGCAGCTTGACATGTAAATGGAAATTTGTTGACTAATTCATGTCCACTATTAGAATTGTGTGATGTAATGATTTAATCACCCCTATACAATCTTACATTTCCATCATATCCAGTTATGCTTACTCCAATTATATTATATAAATATTTTTTGCTCTTTTTAAAAGGTAAAAATGCATTAGATATTACTCTTGACTTTGGTTTTTTTTTTTTCCCTTATTAATCTTACATTTACTATTAAATAGCTTGTCAAAATACTTTCAGACATGCACCACGCCCATGTTACAATCCCCATATCAGTTGGGTTCATAATTGACTGTGGTTAAGCTAGTCAAACCATGGTTAACTTAGCTGCACATAAACTTTGGGAGCTTTTAGACACTTAGTGGAGAGCCCAGCACTAAGAAAACTTGTCCAGTGTTTCAGTCTAATTTTTTGCATTCAAACTCATTCAAACCACAGGGTTGCTGGGATTATTTTTCCTGATAGGCTGAGTTGTCCTACAGAAGCTTGGTGCAGAGGTGAGTCTTTTCCATGTAAACTTAATGACACTCAACAGCACCACTCCTGTTTTGATTTTGTGTGTCATTTTATCTGTTCTGGACAATTAAATCATTAATCAAGAATTTTTTGATGGTGAATGATTGCCTTTACTGATTTACAGAATGCTTAAAGTATTGAGATGCACTTTGGAAATAGTGACAACACACTCCACTTGTCATGACAGAGGAAGAGAAATGGAAGTCAACCCTTGACCTTTGTACCACATCTGGATTCTATTAGATCTTTCTCATCCCCTTTGTCAGCAAGTGGATTTCCCACCTAAATCACGGCCATCACTCTACCTGCTGTCATCACATCGTGCACACACACACATACACACACACTGCTAAATGTCACATATCAATGGTTGACTATAGAAGCAATGCTATCTGCACTGCCAGAAGCTGCAGATTAAGTTACCACCATAAACATCCCGGATTCTGATGCAGAGCTTCAGTGCAGGCTTATTCCTCTACACTAGGGTGACAGTGAAATGTAAATCATCTTTCCAGCAATCTGGTTGTGTTTATCTAAAGCCATCCTCGTCTCTAAGCCACAAGCCAACCATCCAGTTCATCCGCTCTCTGGGTGGCGAGTGTGCATTTTTATACAGTATATTTACATGGTCTATGTTTCTGTCTCCTGTTTTGTCTGGCCTTAGTGTGGAACTTGATGCTCTTTCATGTTTGGGTACAAATCATTGTTTTAATTGAATGTGATGTTCCACACATGTTGGTCAGTGTTATACACATCCTTTTGAGCTGTCCAAAGTGCTGAATCAAAGAGGTTGTTCAATTTCGAACAAGATTTATTATGTTTGATGGTATTCTTTTAGGATAGAAATATCTGGATAGCTTCACAGCCAACTGATTTTTGAAGCAGGGTCTGTTTGACAACGGTGGGAATGAGGGGCTTGCCTTGTCAGGATGAGATGTTTCTGTAGCAACATAGACGTATTAGTGGGGTAAGAAGAATGGACAGCATGGGAGCAGTGCACTTTTTCTCATAGTGGGACAGTGAAAAGAGTCCCACTAAAGAATCACACTGAATTGTCCCTCTGAGACGCTTAGATAAACACACTGCTCCAATAGACCCGGTGTTCGGTTACTGCAAGAGCCAAGGTGAAAGAAAAGAGTTGCAGAGCATTGTGCAAAGCATTGTGGTCTCGTCTACTACTACCCCTTTCTATCTTTTTTATTACTTTTTTTGTTGTTGTAGGTAACTTGTACCAACCAGACACCACCATCAATTCTCAAACAAACACAAAACAGCATGCTTTATGGAGCAAAAACAATAGACTGGAGATCTGATCTAATAATTGATTGAATCCAGTGTGTGTGTGTGGAAGGGGGATGTTATCCCACGGTTGTGAGATAGCCTGAGGACACACTTAGGCAGGACTACAGCAGGGGCAGCACTTGCACCCTGGCTCCATGGCCTGAAAGTTCCTGAATGAAACAGAAACCAGGGATTGGCATGGGGGTCGGTTACAATCATTGTCATCACCTTAACCCTCCACCAACCCAAAAAGCTTCACAGTGATGAACAGACCACAGTCTAACCCCGCAGCAAGAGGAGATTATCTCATTTCAGCTTTCACAGGATAGGAGGTTTGGTAGCAAAGCCTCCCAGTATCTAAAATAAGACCAATGGCTCCATCACAGTGTTCCATCAAGACTGGTTGGGGTTTAATCTCATGTACTTCAGTTTCAGTTCAGTACTCCAGATTACAGCCTTTGGGAAGAGACCTCTTAGTAGGTTTAAGTATATTAGGGAGAGCAAGTATTATATAATATAAAAAGCTCTTGTGACTCTAATGACTCCGCAGCCACCCACAAAGATTTGGAAGCAGTATCAAAACTGCCACTCACTGTGGTCAGACTTTCAGCAGGGTGGAAATGTACACAAAGCTTTTCAAAACCTCAGAAACCTCCAGACAACTACCATTAAGAGATTTGATTCCCTTGATAAATACTGTTATACATTACCAAGCGCCTCTCGGTTTCATGGCATGAAAGAATACAGTTAAATGGGATAAACTGTCTTTATTTTTTATATGTGACTTCTAAACAAATAATACTGTGGACTGATTAAGAGCCTTCCTCCTCCAGAACCTTCCGATCTTGCGGGTGCTGCACAGGCCACATAAAACAGCAGAGTTTCCCGGGTGGCTTTAGTGCCATTACAGAAATCTCTATTGACTTTCATTTCTCTGTGGCCATTTAATGAGTTTTTGCGGAATATGCGAGAGGCTTATGTGGCGTGTTTCTCATTTCGCCGGCTAGAATTTGAGTAGTTAAGCTTTTGAGCCACACAATAATAACCCAATTGCTCAAGTCAGGCATCACTGTGTACTGAGGCTCTTATAGAGCTTGTTAAACCTAATCCTACATGTACTCTACTGTTCCTTTGATCAAGCATAAAAGTAGCTACTCTGTCAGTCTGCTCAAGTAGAATTCAATACATTATCATAGAAAAATAGGCTGATACGTGATATGCACATTACACGTTAATAAATTTGGCAATTTGAACTGAATTCTAATGAGGAGTCTCTGATCTGTACCTATCTTATACAACCACACACACACACACCTCTTCTTAAATTTCACATTCTCACTCCTCCTGAGACATCCTCATGCTCCAGTGTTTTAGATATGTTGCTTTAATTTCCATGGATACTAAGCATACAGTGTGCTCATTAGCTATAAAGGAACAAGTGTGTTCATGTTTGCCAAACAAGAAGGTGTCAAGGGAGCACTTCTGTTAATTTGTCATAATAGGTTCGAGTTATGTTCTTTAAATACAAAAGTATCGCTTTACCTGGCAGGCCAGACAACGTGACCCAAATATTTTTCTTGTGCCAATAAACAGAGCACATTATTTTCAGAATTCGTTTAAGACTGAGCTCATTTTAGCTCATTTTATAAGTAATTTTATAAGTACATTTTTAAGGAGGTAGGCAGCACAGTGTTGTCAGCTCACAGGTTCCCTGGTTTGATCCTGAGCTCGGGTTACTGTCTGTGTGGAGTGACGCATGTTCTCCACATGTCTTTGTTGGTTTCATCAAGGTTCTCTGGTTTCCTCCCAAAAACATGCCTGTAAGTTGACTAGCAACTACAGATTGCCCCTAGGTGTGAATGAGTCTGCATGGTGTCTCAGTGATGCTCCAAGTAAACAGATGGGTTCCAAGTAAACAGAACAAAAAAGAGCGAGAGTGTTGCTGGGCCCTGTGTAACCTCTTCTGGTGTTTAAGAAAGGGTAGTGAACATAAATGGAATGAGAATTAGCTCAGCTTACAGGACAAGTTGAGACAAACACCAAATATGACTTGCTTATTTGGTAACACACTATTAAAGAGTCAGGTCTTCTTCCATGTGATCTACACTCTGCTATCCAGAGAGGCCCAGAGAGGGCAAGGAACTTGTTTGGCATTGTGAATGGAACTAAAGCAAGTGAGTTTACATGTGCTGTACTGTATGACTGGGATAAAAGCAAAGTGAAACAAGACATCAGACAAGAAGTATTGTCGTATTTTTTGTATTGTAGGCCTAGCTTCAAAATACATGTAGTGCAGCTTCTGAGAGCTTTGGTGCTTATCATCCATCTGACCTGCTCTGGGCCAAACAACTATAGAAAAAAGAACTGTAGCAACTCTGCTTATATAAGCAGTATATAATAATATACCAGAATCCTCAATCATGATACACTCATCCAGTATCTAATACCCAATCAAATCTGAAGACATACCATCTCAGTGCTTTTGGGAATCTGGGGCCAGCAAAGTGAGACATTGCTGTAGTATAAACTTTGATGACTGTGAGATCCTCTGATGAATGATGGCATAGTGGAGGTGGTGCGTGTGTGTGTGTATGTGGGAGGGGGACCTAGGTAAAGTTATCCTCTGGGAGCCACCCCATTTGTGTGATCTGCCCATTCAGGTGGTGTGTAGAGGGGGGAAGGGGGGAGGAAGGATGTCTCCTGCCTTGATGAAACCCTGGCGTCCCTTTTGTTGTTTGTGAAAACAAAACAAAAAGAGTTTGAGAGCCAAAAACAGAGGAGGAAGGGGAGGGGGGTTTGAGTCAGTCAAGAGCAACAATGCAGTCTGCACTCTGGAATAGACATGATGTCACGCACCAAGGTCCCTGGTGAGGGTCAGGTAGGGTGGGGTGTTCTCTTCTCTCATTCACGCGCACACAAATTCATTCATACACATTCTGTAACTGTCTTTCTCTTCCTCCATACCTGTTCTTCTCTTCATCTCTATTCATTCTGTCTCTATGTCTGTTTTCCTTTCATTTTATCATTGTTCCCTCTCTCTGGCCATATCTCCATTCTTCTCTCTCGCTATGCATGAATGTGTGTTTTGTGCATACATTTGGGCGTGTATGTGTGCGCGTATGCACATCCACGAGCGTGTGAATGAACAGTATGTGGGAGTTGCCAGCCACATAATGGGACTCCTCACAGCTCCACTTCCGCACGGTGGTCATTTGAAACGCCCATTTCCAGGTCATTCATTCACAGCAATCCCCAGTGAACGTGCCTCTGCCTGGTGAGGCCTGCCAAAGGATCGCTCCCATGGGAATGACATCCACACAGCAGCAGGCTGGAAGGAAGAGCCTAGCATACACATTCATATTTATTTTTTTTTTAATCATGCTTTACTGGCTGCCTCATTAAGTCTTTATGAACCCAGAAAATGTTTTAATATAACACCATAACTGATCCACAATGCAGTATATCTGCACCCCAGTCCTACTAGAATTCAAAATCATTTATATGGCTACACTAACAGATTGTAATGCAATGTATTCCACTCTTTAAAAACGTCAGGAAATACTTGATTATTGGCTGTTTACACCACCCACACCCACATGCATACACAAATACAAAGCAGTATTTCCTTTAAGATTGATTGGTAAATGATACCGCATGCCTTGTTCACACAATTGCCAGCTCTAAATGAGGGTCAACTCATGGGTGGTCAGGAACAAATTCAAGACAGGAACTTGGAAAGCTGCAGTTCCACAAATACCTTTCCATTCTAATGTATGCGCAGACACAAACTAGTACCATAGATGGGAGAATTTTGAACGTGCCCTACTGTAGTACAGCCTAGCTGAGAAGAAAGAAGGAGGAGAGGGGCCAGATTCTTGAATTGCTATGGTGCCACCACCAGCAGCAAGTATCACTGCCACGCTCCATGCCCTAAAGCCATATGCATGACTCCAGAACGAGTGTGCCATTTCCCTCTGTAGAAGCATGTGGTGCTTAGCATAAGGGTGCAGGGCTAAGGGGAGAAATGCTAATGCTTGCTGTTGGCTCAATTACCTGCACACAGGCTGAGGCAGATGCTGGCAGGCATGGCCTATCCCAGTCCATAAAATAAACCCCTGTGAGGAGCTTGCATGTTTCCCCATCCAGAGCTTACCATGTGTTTCTACCTTTGGCTTGATTGCTAACAGAGAAAGCTTGCCCCGGCTCTGAGCCCAAAATTTAGTTCAAGCTCGGTGGTGAAGCCAGTGATCCGGGGTTTGGCTCTATTGTGCACAAGAACCTGTGGGAGGACCTATGGTCTAACTGACTCATGGAAGTCTCTAGCAATTGTTCTGTCTCTTTATTTAGATATAGGAAATCATACCTTTGCCACCCACAGGTAGTCAATGGTGCCTATCCAGTTTAAAGTGCTAAAGTGAAACTTCAGGACAAAAGACCCTTTCTGGAGATGAAGGACAACAGTTGATGTGGATGGAATGAGGGAGACTGGAGAGGCCCTCCTGGGAGAAGGAGTGGCAGTGTCATCATCTTGCGCCGCTAAAAGGTGCACAATGCAGGAGGATATCATATTTTTCTGTTTGACAAATGGATCTGCAGCAATGACTATGGTAAGAGTGATCACGCTAATGCAGGGGGGTTATGCACCACGATTAATAGCAAGAGACAGAACCAAGTGAAGATTCTGGTAGCTGCCTAACACCAAATGTGCTTCAGGGGGCAAAGTCCCTGTCATGCATCAGCAAACCTCAAATTGAATATTGAGTGTCAAGCTACGCAATGGTCAACCACAGTGTTTGTTGAGATTCTGCTGACAGTTCATGATGTTACACACATCCAGCAAACTAATGTGTCAATTTCAAGGCAGCAAGTGAAACAGGGCATGAAACACCACCAAACCACCAAGGGTGTTGAATGAGTCTTCATAACACTTGTGACCACAAGAGGAAGACAAAATTAGACTGTTGGTGAAGTCAAGGATGCCATATATAATAAATTATGGAAGTGTTTGCTTGCAGGCAGTCACACTGAAGCCCAAACACGCTGAAGATAAACAGGATGGAAACCACAAGAAAACTACCAACTGTCATGTGAGGGTGACACAGAGAATCAGTAGGACTCAACTCCCAAGCCAATTCTGGCTTAAGCACAACATTAATTGAATCAGTTTGTTAAATTACATAGATATCAGTTATCAACAGAAACAACAAAAAACTGGCCATGACACAAAATGAAATGCACACACTAACATCCTTTTTGGTCTATTTTAGGCCTAGTCAAATCCACAACTAAAACATCATACTCGCCTAAATAACAGTGCTGTACCCATGTCTAGGCTTACAGAATCTCATAGTTGCCTATTTTTATGAATTCACTAGAACCACCTGCAGTGAAAAGTTACAAATGTTTAAAGCAATGAAGGAACCAGAAGTAAGGTCTGAACTAAATTAAACCAGATTAAGTTCAAACCACCAATGTGCTAATGTGGATTGGTGATGGGTTAGATAACCTCTAAAACCTAGACATTCACATTCAACAAAAACAATGGTTAAAATAATGGCAGAAAAAGAAAGTGGAGCCATACAACAACTTCAGAACCTTCGTTATTTTTTAATGAAAGTACTTTGAATAATATTGTATTTACACCTCAATCTAGGAATTATGGAGGAATATGAAGTTTAAAAAAAATAGTGCTTGAAGGGAGAAATATAAGGCCAGCAGTGATCTGCAAATAAAGATTTTGACCAGTTAGATGACCTGCTGACAATTGAGAGCCACCAACATACCAGATAATGGATTAACATGGATTTAAGTCTGTAGCTTAATCTAGGATTATTTCGATCCCTGACTCAGAAGGTGATTTAGAGTTAGTTCATTTTCAAAAGGACATTTTCATCCATGACTAGGCTTAATTTTTGTCCATGTTTAGAATGACTTCTGATTCACATTTCTACACGCACCTCATGATATCACATGGATTGTGCATTTGTCACTAAAATGAATCAATACATTTTCCAGACTGCTTCCCCCACTCAAGGCTTTCCAATAATACTCAGTCTAGTAGTGTGAATCAGGCCAGCTGCTGATCAAAGTGAGGCCATGACCCTCCCACGGCACATCCTGCATTCCTCCTTAAACACATTCACATGCACTCTATCGCTCTCTCCACAACTACACATCCATCATCTTGATTCCCCACCAGTTCTTTTTAATTCTCAACAATTGTAAAGTCAACAACAAGATTTCAAATCTACAGAAGGAGGCCAAAGGTTCCTGTAGACTTAGTCTATGTTTAATAATATGGCAGTTTGAGGCCATATATCCAAAAGCTTTTGAATGGTTTCCATAGCAAGAGCCAAAACATATCTTATTCCATACCTGATTCATGTTTAATATGAGCTTTGCAGTGTGCAGACAGTAATAATAACTATTTCAAGTATACTGGGAAGTAATATCGGGGTTGTGTCAGTCAGACAGCGGTACAACACTGCCATAATACCATAGATTCAAATTCTGTGCTAGTCCCAGGACATAAGGTTATCACCAAGAGATTGTATGCTCATCTTATTTATTTATTTTTTTACAAATGAAAGGTATTTTGAAGGATATTAGGCATGTAAGCATATAATGCTAAAGCAAACTGTGACTTCAAAATGTAACATCTAACTAGACATGCAATATGTTTACCATGATCTTTGTCAGTAGTCCCCGAAACCTGAAACAGCTACGTTACCATTTCTGCCATTTCTGATTGGAGCCATAAGATTTATGATGTTATATTTTTTAAGTGATTATTAAAATTGCACTGCAGTGGAAAAGACAAGCCAAAATGAATCAGCTGTGCTGGATTTTATTTTCGAATAGAACATGCATACCATCAGAGCGATTATGAGATAATTGTCTACAGATTGGAAGATGTCTCTGCCATTTCTGATTGGAGCTGTAAGATTTATTCGATTCTATCTTCTCAACGATTATTAAAATGGCATTGGCAATGGAAAGGATTATTCAAAACGGATCACCAGTCCTGGATTTCTTTTTTTAAAGAATGTGGATGCCATCAGAGTGATTATAAAATAATTGTGTACAGATTGGGAGGTTTCTGTTGAACCTGCTTTACAACATACAATCATGGAGTTCAAAAGATCCTTTAATGCAAAAGACAAAGTCATCCATCTCTGAGTTAAAGAAATGTTCCATGGTTCCAATAACCTTTGCTGATGCTGAACAGATCTTTGTCAAAATGACTCAAATCATTGCGTCTTAGATGTGAAATCACAGGTGGTTACGCAAAAAGATATCTAGTGACAGGACAAAAGCCACTCATTTTCACTTCATCAAGCTGCCAAAAATAAATATAGTTTTTCATCCTGGGGATTTATGGTGACCAAGCACAGATCAAATGATTTATAGTTTGCAAGACCAAAATTAAGTAAAAAGCACTGACATCAAAGTTGGGAAACCAAATAACAACCTGGAATGGAGCACAACCCCAGCTTTCATCTTTCAGTAACAAAAAAATCTTGTGCCAGTATGAAACGTCATACCAAAATAGTACAAAGAACCTGGTGAATTCTCATCCAGCCAGTAAATAATGCAGGATGCTCTTGCTTGGTAGTCTGATACAGTCCTGGCTAGCCCATGGCTGCAAGTTCAAACAGTACTTCTAAGAGGCATAAGAAAGAACTTTCAATTTACAACATTACCAGTCACATAAGCCTTTGTCTGGACACTGTATTGACACTACATCTGTAAGTTTTTCACATCTACGGTGTATCCCCACCTCTCGCCCAGTGTTCCCAGGATAGGCTCCAGATCCACTGCAACCCTGATTAGGATAAAGCAGTTACTGAAGATGAATGAATGAGTTTTATTTAAACTCAAGACAACATACTGAAGCCTATAATTGTGAGGAACCATTACAGGATGAAGAAAAGCCCAAACAAGAACAAGCCCAAAGAGGCCACACATTCCAGGCTAAGTCAAGTTTAAAGCTCAAATCACAAGCATGTCTCGCTGAGCTTTACAAACCTATTTATATCTATTGAGGAGCAGAGCTTATTGTGCTTTATACCATATTGTGCTGCTGAATTCTCAATCCTGATTGGTCAGAAGGTGTTGATTGATTTTCTATAACAGCCGTTCTGACAGTAGTGCAGATGCAAGGCAAATCACTCATTCTAATATGTTATCATTTCTACGTATAGTAACAGCTTGCACAGGGAATTGTATGGCAGAAGCCCCAAATAAAGTGATTAAAAAAAAAAACTTGTATAGTTTTGATATGGTAATGCTTTCTGTAAGGACATGTTTATTTAACATTTATGGAAGGAGTCTTCATTGTCAATACTTTGTAACAGTTGCAGGTAAAGCCGTACCTTTAAGTGTTAAGGACAGAGGATATTATGGTTTCTCTCTAACATAACAAGCTGTACTTTTTGTCTTATTAACTTCAAGTAACAAGAAAAAAGGAAACGCAGATGAGAGAAGAGCTGTTTAAGGAACTAAGTTCTTTCACAGATGTTTCACAACATTAGATATAAAAATAAGCTGATAAAAAGTAAGTCGTATTTTTAATTTTGCTGTGACAAATTGCTGTGGTATTAGAGGAATAAAAAAAACCTTCCAGCAGTTATTGGAAAATGGTCAACTTCAGGGCAGTAATAGCAACTCTGCTTCATATTCAGGCTGCATTACACCAACCGGTTGTTGATAAAGTTCCTATAACAGCACACCTTGTCGTCTTTTATTCTTTACTTGTCACCTAAAATTATATTTATTTATATGTTTATCTAAAATGAGAGAAACTAAGTAAGAAATAAAACACTTCAGACATGCTGTTATAGGAAAATAATCAATGACAGGGTGGTGTCGCTGATTTTTATATATATATATATATATACCACAGAGGAGTTGAATGCTCGAATCTGATTGGTCAGAAGGTATTTTTGTATAACAGCACAGGTAGTTCTGGCTGTAACATGAATGTTAATATTAATGCACTTGTTCTAATATGTTATTGTTTCTATAGTAAGAGCTCATACACAGGGGCTTGTTTGGCGAACACTCCACATCTTCTAAGACTAAAAACATGCTGTAACAAAGTAATTCTTATAATCATTGATGTTTTTAAATTTTTTGTTGAAGTGTATTGTTTTTTGTTACGTTTCCTCTGATTTCTCGGAAAAATGAAAGGCTGCACTTTGCATGTGTGTGTGTGTGTGTGTTTGTGTTGGGGGGGGGCAAGTGAGAGAGACAGAGAGGTTAGTGAGGGAATGACTGTTTATCGTAGCTATATCATAAGTGATAACAGGAACTAACTTGTCTCTCGGACATTCCACAACATTAAATCTAACAGTAAATCAGTAAAATATGTGACATGTCGATCATTAATAAACTAAACATTGTAATCATTGGAAAATCTGTGTGGTATAAGAGGAATAACACAATCCAGACCATGCTGTTATATGAAAATAATGCACTTTGAAGCACAACCCAACCCCCAACCCCCATACCCCCTCAGCTCTGGCCTGTCTTCTTCCTTACATAAAAGCACGTCCCGAAGTGTGTTATTCTTTACTTAACAAACGTGCACTCATTTAAAAAATATATATATATATGTGCATCTAAGGCCCTAAAGTTTTCTTTCATTTGTTGGGAATTTCTTTCATTTGTTGGGAATTTGTTGGGAATCCCTAAAAGTTCTGTGTAGAACCTTATACAACAGGGGGATTATCTTTCAGAAAAGAAACCCCATTTAGTCACCCATATAAAGAACCCTTTTTTTTCAATCTGTAAACTCTTCAGTCTGGTTGCCAGTTACCTCCATGAAGACTTGTTAATTTCATCCATAAACTTGTGAAAAGATGTGAATCTGAAGTCAGGGCATGAAATAAATTCCATGGAGCTATGGTGTTGATACAGCACCAACAAGATATGAGATAAGTTATAAAACATGTCACTCTGAAGGTGACAGATTTTCAACTGAAGTTTTCCAATCTCAACATGTTTGTATCCCATAATCAGTAAAGCAAGTTGAGTTATTACAGGTACAGTGTTTGTGTTACCACCTTGGCATTTTTTATCAAGAGTCATAATGTACCATAAGGACTGGTTATGATTTGTGTGGAATGATGGAAAGACAGCTGGAGTAATTGTTTCAGCAGGACAGGCTCCAGGAATTAGGAGTTGGCTGAGCACTACCAGCGTGTTTGGATAACCTCTAAAATAATAATGGCTAATTTATTAAATTTTATGTGTACAGTTTGGTTAGTCTGATGGGAATTATCTGTCAATTTCACACAGAAAAATGGATGATGTCAAAACCAAAAACCTATTAAAAGAGTAATGGAAACTGTGAGCAGCTAAAAGTATGATAATATTTCACTAAGCCGCCAAGTCACGGCTGCTATCAACTGGTCCAAATGTATATTACTGTGTCGACTATTAATCTACTATGAATGTACTCATTTACATTTGGAGCATGTTAGATTACACTTTTGCTGTTTTTACGTTAATAATTTGGAAAGTAGAAACATGACAAAACAGACAACAAAAAGGAAAGAAATTAATGCAAGGAAAATGAAAAATGTGGGATCATTTTATGTCCTTGATAGTCAAGGACATAAAATGAAGTAAAGTTCAGTAATAGTAAGCTTATTAGTATAGTAGTAGTTCAGTAATAGTAAGCTTATTAGTATAGTAGTAGTTCAGTAATAGTAAGCTTATTAGTATGGTAGTAGTTCAGTAATAGTAAGCTTATTAGTATAGTAGTAGTTCAGTAATAGTAAGCTTATTAGTATGGTAGTAGTTCAGTAATAGTAAGCTTATTAGTATAGTAGTAGTTCAGTAATAGTAAGCTTATTAAGACAATTAGTAAGCTAATTGTCTTATTAAAGCATTCATAAAAGAAATGTGGTACATATAGACAACGCTATTGTTGCTATTGTCGCTAAGACAAGAAAGATTTGAAAAAGCATACAGTTCTGAAATAATTCCAACTCATAAAACTGAGTTGAAATAATAATAAATATTCTGACAGGCTTTTTAAATATTATTTTAAAAACCTGAAAATTGCTGAAAGAGCTTCTAATGGTTCAGACTCACAAACCTCTGACATCCATGATGTATGATGTATGTCAAATCAGTGGGAGGTTCATAACCGCTCTTGTTATTTGCACTGGGTGTAGAAATTGTAGAAGACGTCATCCACTCAGGTTTTGTGTGGCACCTCAGTCTCAGTTATTCCACCAGCGATGTCCAGGAAAAGCGTGGTGCATGCCATCGTAGGCGCCTGATCAGGGCTGATGATCAGTCGCGGCAAGCCTGATGGGAGGCTGAGTGCCAACACTAACAACCGAGCTGGAAAACCATGACACGTTGGTCTCAGCTGAGAGAGCAGGCCAAATTAACAGATTTCAGCCGGTGCTTTGTGTGTGGGTGGCCCGATGACTGCCATGAATCTAACACCCTTTACTAAGCCTGCTTAAACGTTACTCAGCTTCCAATTTCAGTCCAAATTGGAGCTGTACTCTGCCGTTTTGAGCACTGAACTAAAGATACCTGGAGGAAACCACTGTTATTTTTGCCTTAATAGGTGTGTGGTGCTCCTCAGTTCCCTGCAATTCCAGACTTGGTCATTACGTACAATTAAAAACATATGCGAAAAATCATAGCTGGGCAGTTGAAGAGAAACTTTGCTGGCCATGAGGGAAAGGCCGGTATTCTGTAATTACTGTTAGGTTTTTGCCTTTGTACTGTCAAGGAAAGTGAGAAAATGATTTATTGTTGGTTTCTCCACCAGACACCAAGGCTTTAAAAGACTCATAAAAGTGGCCTAAATGATTTGAAGGAACCTGTGATTTTCATAAGCATGTGCTGCATTACAATGACAATTTGCATTCACTTGAAACTGAAAAAATTCATACGGACTCGTGTTACACTGAAATAACAAAAAAGTGTCTTTAAGCATTCTAAAGCAAAAAATTTGTAGAGTTTGTACTTAGCAATGCAATACCCAACAAAAACAGATACTATATAAAGTCAAGTTTATTATATGCTTAAGATGAGAGAGTGAAACAAAAGGCAAAATAACACTTAGAAATATGGTCAAATCTAGAACCCGTAAGCTGTTTTTGGTGGGAAACCTTAAGGAACAGTGCTCTCCTGTCCCTTTCCCTGTCAAAAGTTTCCAATCTAGGACTCTTAGGAAGCTAATAACTTTTTATAAGTGAAGGCAGAAGGCAGTGGTTCTCAGAGTGGAGTCTGGGGTCCCCCAGGGATCTTGAAGCATAGCCAGGGGTCTGAAATTGTTTATTTAGTTACAGTAGTAGAAATCATAACCCACCATTATCACACTTATTATATTTATTATTAAGTTCTTAGGCCTGTTTAACTGGTCCCTTGAACTGAATGGGTTTAATCCAAACCTCAATAAGTCAAAAATAATTCAGCCTATAAAGAATGACAACTAGGGCCTAACGTCAGTGAAAATATTATTATACACATTTAAATAATGTTCATGAAATAAATTGTCTGTGGAATTCATTTTACAGTTGCAACAAAATGTAAAAAAAAAAAAAATCTGACACTTTTATAACTTTTCTGGTATGCTCTTGTAGAAAATATGATTCTTTAATGATTCTTAATGTTCTAAACTCATTTAACTAGGAAGTGTGTCTGAAAAAGAAACTACTCAGTTTCTGGCACCAAAGTCAATGCTTCACATTATAAGAAAAAAGACGTGTTCAAAGACATGTTGCAGCAAAGAAACCATTTTTGTCAAAGAGCAAAACAAAAGATACTGTAGTACATTAAAAACCACAAAGCATGTCTTAAGCAAAGGTATATACTGGCAGATGTGCGTTTTGAACAGTAATGTAGGAGATCAAAAACAAAAGATTTTTTTTAAAGGCGATAGAATTATGAATTCTACGGAGTATAAACAAATTTGATTAACGATGGTTCTGATCTTTGGGGAAATGACTGCCTGGCAAAACCAAAAACACCAAAAACATGACAGATAAAAGAGGCCAAACCCTCTACGAAGGTTATATACAGGATACACAGAGTAAATACCTTTTAAAAAAACTTAGTAGAAAATTTATTAACACTTTTCCTATGTGTTCTTTCATAACACATCCATAAGCATTGCATTAAGTGTTTTATAAACCAATATGTGAGATCAGACCTTGCATTTGCTCTTTAGAACAGCCTCCATTCTTCATGGCATGGATTTCATAAGGTGTTAGAAACATTCCTTTGAGAATCTGGGTCCATGCTGTCATGATTGCATCACATAATTGCTGCGGATTTGTAAGCTGCACATTCATGCTATGAATCTCCCATTCTACCACATCCCAAAGGTCCTCTATTAGATTCAGAGCTTGTGCTTGGGGAGAATGTTTTAGTATATTAAACTTATTGTCTTGCTGATGGAGCCATTTTAAAATGACTTTGCGACATGATGCATTATCATGCTGCATGTAGCCATTATAAGATGGGTAAACTGTGGCCATATAGGGATGCAGGTGGTCAGCAGAAAATATGATGCTTGATTGGTATGAAGAGGAGGTACAATATGTGCCAAGAAAACATTCCCCACACCATTATACCACCTCTACCAGTCTGAACTGTTGACACAAGGCAGGTCCATGGAGTCATGCAGTTGATTCTAAATTCTGACCCTATCATCAGCAGAAATCCAAATTTATCATACCAGGCAATGTCTTTACTTGGATGGGTTTTGGTAAGCATGTGCCCACTGTAGCCTCAGTATCCTGTTCTTGGCTGACAGGATTGGAACCTAATGTGGTCTTCTGCTGTTGTAGCCCATCTACTTCAAGGTTTAATGTGTTCTGCCTTCTGAGATACTTTTCTGCTCACCCTAGTTGTAAAGAGTGGTTATTTGAGGTACCGCAACCTTCCTATCAACTCGAACCAGCATGGCCATTCTCCAGTGACATCTCTTAATAACAAGGCATTTTCACCCACAGAACTGCCACTCAAGCCCATCCACATCAAGGATTGGCGTGTTGTGCGTTCTGAGATGCTTTTCTGGTTGTAAAGAGTGGTTATTTGTGTTACTACAGCCTTCCTGTCAGCTCAAACCAGTCTGGCTGTTCTCCTCTGACTTCTTTCATCAAGCAGGAATTTCCACATTTCCAAAGTGGCTGGTGAGTGTATATCGCTTTGTCTTTACATGAAATAGAGAAGAGGCCTAAAAAGTACCATTTGAGACTAATGTGTTTGTCATTTTTTTAAACCTCATCTTGGAAGTTATTATTGTTTCTTTACTAACAGCATATTCCTATAGTATTTAGCGAAAAGATTTATACAGTGCTCATGAATGTGCTAATAAAGCATTAATAAAAGTGATTGTAATTAGCAATGCTATTTTAAACAAATAGTTGCTTTCAAGATAAACACAACTGGCCTAAACTGGCCTAGACTAAGCATAGACTCGTACTAAATCCCACATCAGTGCGACTTTATTGAAGCGACAGTCAGAAGAAGATGGGGATCTGGAGACAGCTTGTTGCTTGCTTCATTCCAGCTGTGTATAGTGCGGGACTAATCGCCCTGTGATGAGCAGCAATGTCTCAATTCTCATTTCCTTCAATCAAACAACAGCAAATAATCACACAGGAAACTGCGTTAAATCAAGTGCAATGGAAACCTGTTGGGATATTCCACTCACTTCAAAGTTGAATGCACACATGGAGTACGAGGCAGACAAAACAATCGCTTTGACCATTTTCCATTGCTCTCTTCTGAACAAAAAAAAAAAACAGAGCAGCACGTCCCTCCCAGCGCTCATTCCGCAACTTCAACTTCATTTCATTTCTATATCAGCTTACACAACAGAAAAGGAGCAAATTTCATTTGGCTCGGACAAACGAGGAAACATACTTTCTGATTTAAAAAGGCTTAGGAATGTATTGATGGTTATTAGACATTACTGAACATCTGGAAAGCACATTTGAACATTTGAGGGTGAATTCTAGGATTTCCTACTCTGTAAAAGTGTTTATAACACAAAGTTATATATACAAAGTTTATTAGCTTGAAATAATTGAAAGCTGTTGTACATGATTCCGACGTGTATACAGACATATATAATTACTTATGTGTATACTTATGGAAAAACTTCACGTGCTCTTTTTCCCGTCTTCAGCTGTCCAGTTTAGGTAAGTCTGTGCCCACTGTAGCCTCAAATTCCTGTTCTTAGTTGACAGGAGTTGAACCCGATGTGGTCTTCTGCTGTTCATCTGCCTCAAGGTTTAAAGTTGCAATAGTTGATTTTTTTTTTAATTTCTTACTTTTACAAATAACCTTGAAGATATTTAGGACACAATAAAAGAATCATTTTTAAACCATGACCTCAGCACAAGTGTACTAAATGGCTGAGAAAACCCATTTGGAAAACTGGCTTCCGGTCCTGACTGCTTGTTCGTGTTTTAATGGGCCTCATCTCAGTCATTCAAAAATTGATTAATCTTGCCTAATGCGACTTTAAAGTGTTCTGCCTTCTGAGCTGCTTTTCCACTCACCACAGTTGTAAAGAGTGGTTATTTGAGTTACTCTAGCCTTCTCGTCAGCTTAAACCAGTTTGACCTCTCTCATCAACAAGGTGTTTCTGCCCGCAAAAATGATGCTCATTGGATGCTTTTTTTTTGTTTTTGTTTTTTTTATAGACTGTTGTGTGTAAAGATCCCAGGAGATCAGCAGTTTTTGAAATATTCGAACCAGCCCATCTGACACCATCATGCCATGGTCAAAGTCACTGAGATCACATTTTTCCCCCATTCTGATGATTGATTTGAACATTAACTGAAGCTCTTGACCTTTTTTTTTTCCTTGACCATGATTTTATGCATTGTGCTGCTTTCACACGATTAACGATTTAATTCTTATCTTGCACGTTATTAGTTTGTTTCTATTAACAACCCAACATTTCATAATCAAGTTCTGTAAGGTATACTTTAGAGCTTCAGAACAACAAATAAAAACAAATATGCAACAACAATAATAATAATAATAATAATAATAATAATAATAATAATAATAGCAAATGTGATTACCACTTTAGTTTGAGGGCATTACAATAATTCATTTTGGTATCATATAGGTTTCATAAATAAGGGAACAGCTATATAGAGAGAGGCAGAGAGCCTGGAATTCAATATTCCTTACCTGAAAGATGGAAAGATGGATGGATAGATGGATGGATATATATATATATATATATATATATATATATATACGTACAGTACATCTTGTATACAGTAGTTTGCCACTTTATTAATATTCCTAATAAACCACTAACTCAGTGTATGTATATGTCTATACACTGCCAGTTTATTAGGTATAACGAGCTCATAAATAATAAACTGCCAACTCAGCTTATAAGGAATGTTAATATAAATTCACTTCATGAGGTTCAGTCTGTTTGAAACTCATACTGTAATGCTGATGCTGTAATCCATATTAAGCAACCCTAGTTAAAAAAAAAAAAAGAAAAATACTAAAGGCTAAACTCAGTGAATCATGATGTTTTCATGTAAATTAAATTTCTTCTTCCTGTAAGAATTAAACCCTACTGTGGTACTGAGAATACTACATAAATGTTATGTGCGTATGAAGTGGTTGATGGGGTTATTTTGCTCCATACGTAAGTAATTTTGTTGTTTTACGCTGCTCTGAAGTGATGCTGAAATTTTACAGAATCCAACAGTTGCATGTTACATATTTGTTTCACTTCAAAACGGTCGTCTGAGAGTCACAGCGGGAGGTGTGCTTTACAGCGGACACAATTAAGGCCTGGTTCCTCGGTCAGAGGGGAATTATGTAGAGAGCGCCAGCACTGCTGGTGGTTTCTCATGTTAAAAGGTTTTGGAATAAGCACTCGGTATTTTCTGCTTATCCTTCTGCCCAGTCAGCCAGACGCACAAAGACCCAGTCTGCAGTCTGCGCTGAGTTTTATAGATGTGTCAGACCTGTAAATGTGAACCCAGTCGTGAAAATGGCGGCGGGTCCTCGACGGGGAAAAAAAATGCACACAGGTTGCTTATTTGCAACGCAAGACGGCTGACTATATAGAGCAGTAAATGTCAGTTCAGAGCATATTGAATAAAGATCACTTACAGTGAATGCAGTGTAACCTGGAGGATTCGATTCAAAGCTTTTCAATGAACTGAAAGAGTTCTCCGAGTTCAAAGTGTGCAGGTCTGTGGTGTTGAAAATCTTTTTCAGACCTCGGCTCTAAAATGTAAAATGTACTCTATAAAAATGGATTCATGTGCAAATTAAATCGGGTGCTTTTATTAAAAAAAAAAAAAAAAAAAAAAAAAAAAAAAAAATTAGAAAGAAAATAAATGCATAACCTATGCGATAGCTGTTTAAAAATTGGTTATACTGGTCCTCAGTCCTCTTATTATTAATGCATACTATTTTCATTTGTTAAAAATAATAATAATAATAATAATAATAATAATAATAATGCCTATTTAAGCTACACAGACCAATATATGTGTAATTTTCATCTTTGAATTGCATTATTAAATTATATAATTATGCACTACATATATTTTTTTGCTTTCATATAAGTACAAATTGAGTACAAACTGAACACTTTGTCAACTAGAATAAATTACATGTAAGAAAGATTTTTTTTTTTAGCTACTTCCACTTTTTCATTTTTATGAGCTAGATGAAGTAGTACACTGGCTATTATTTCACAGATAGTATTTTCTATGTAATCACTAACTATGATAATACTAGCAGGGTATTATTATTATTATTATTATTATTATTATTATTATTATTATTATTATTATTATTATTATTTTAGAGTCAGACATGAGCATTTTACCATTTTTAAAGCACAACTTATTTATTAACTTATTTCAAGATTTAGAAATTAGGAGCCAGGCTTGTAATACAAAATACATTCTTTAATCATTTAAACATTGTAAATATACACTGGGGGAGGGGGAAATAGGGCACCAAGTCTCAATGTATTATTTTTTTCAGGAACAACTGAAGAAAACAAATGCACAATATGGACTTATTAAAGGCAATTTGAACAAAACATTTAAAGGTGTTCTAAAAATAATTTAATAGTAATAATTCTCTATGGAGATCTTAATATATCTTAAATGCAACTGTGTAGACAAAACTGAAGATGTAAAACAGTCTTTCTGCACCTAAATGTACGCAAACTCTCCTATAAAAGGAGCTTTACATGCTTTAGATTCCACAACGGCTGCTTTTAATCACGGCTCCATACCAAACACATAGCCGCCATACTTCCCATCATCATATGTACATGATATACAATTGCTTTTAAATACATTTCATTTCAGTTTCCTTGTTATTTACAATAAGAGCTTATTACTTCTTTATTAACTGATAGGAAAATACAATTTAAAAAAATTCACAAAATAGACAATTTGTAATTATATTGAATATTATTGGCTACAGCTATTTAATCTAAAATTCACAATCATAAGGCACTATTGTGAATATACAGATTCTTTTAAATGACCTATACACAAAAGTCTCAAGCTGTAAACAAGTTTTTAGAATTCTAATGTTTCGTACGTAAAGTGAACCTGTAGAAAGTATGGATAAAGAAGTTACGCATCTTTAATAATAAAGGCATTTATTTTTCTCTTACTTGATCACTCTGTGATACTGTAGTAATATTTTCTCATCGACCCATACAGTATATTCGGCATTTTAAGACTAGATCTGTAATCCGAACCCGATCCTGTATTCACCGGTTGATTCTGGATCCATATTTGGAAGATGTTGTCATGAGTCGATAATATTTCATGTGTTCGTGCTTTCTTGATGGCAACGGATGTTGCCAAATGAAAACAGACTAAGATCATATGATCCCGCCTCGAACAAATAGGCAACATCTGTAAAACAAACAGCAGTGCCTAATTCCTGGATTCTCAATGCATATTTTAGTTATTAATGGCGTTCTATGAAAAAAAGGGGAGGAAAAAAAACAGTTTCAGAGAACTATGCTTTGTACTACAGAGCACTACCCTGCAGTTTACCTTATCCTCAATTTGCTCTATAGTTGAAACCATATTCATGGCCTTTGAGAACATGTAAACTGTAACCTATGCCACTGTTCACTAATGGCTGTATTCACAGTTGAGTTAAGCGCATGCGGTGAGGATTTAATACAGAATTTGTGCATTCAGAACTCAGGTGTAACTTAAGCGCCATTCAGAAGTTGCATGAGAAAAACGAAGGCGTGTCTCAGTTACGCACAGTTCTGAACACAATTTTCTTGCCTGATATCAGCTCGATTGCGTATTATGTCCAGCGCCATTGTCTGACAGTTTAATGTAACCACAATATGTCATGCTGAAATGTATGTTTTGGGCTAAAAAAATGTAATTTTAAAAAACAATATTAGATACATAAAATTGACACTATTAATTAATTAATAGTATCATCCCTTTAAAGTCAATGAAAAAGTCTTAAATCAGAGACATTTTTATTTCAGTTTTTTTTTAGTATAAAGTTATGAATTAACTTAAAGTGAGCTGGAAGTGTAGCAGATGAATGCACGGCCAGCTTATCCTTAAAACTGTGGACATGTTTTCTTTACAGGAGAGCACATCGAATTAACAAAAGCATTAGCGTTATTTTATTAATTTTATTAAACAAATCAAAATAGCATGATAAAATAACCAATATCCTGTGTACACATTATGATTTCATGACATCCTGGCTACATTAAGTTGTCATTAAGCATGATATAAATAAATAAAAAGTAAAATGATAGGATGTGCTGGATCAAGTGCTATTTTATAAGCTTACAAATATCTCCCCACTTAAATATTGATGTAATTTGTGGACTTAAGTCACCAACAATGAATACAGCCCTAAATCAGTAAAGCAGCACTGGGGCATGGAACCCTTCTGCAAATTCAAACAATGTTGAGACTAAGTGACAGTGTGCTATTTTTTTTTTTTTTTTGACAATATACAAAATGAGTGCTTATAAAAAAGTAATAAGCTTGAAATGAGATGCGGTAGACCTAACAGACATCAACATGTGGTTATATACTTGAGTGTGTTACAGAACAGTAAGAGATTATGTTTTTGTGGAATCCATGGAATATAGTGGTTTTTTCTGATAGATTATCCTGAAGCCTGGCAGAATGTGTATGAAATCTGTGTGCTTCTCATGGATAACTCAGTCCTGTTTCAAATCGCTGTCAAGCCTAAATTCCTATAGACAGTGAAATTATTTAATTACCTCATTACCTGTTGTTAAGGCTATGGCTTTCAAATAAATCTCTTCAAAACATGTGCAGCAAAAAAAAAAAAATCACGAAAAGACGCTTGGTAAAAACAACCCAAAGCTGTATCTGATCATGAACCTCAATCATCGATAGAGAAGATCAATCATCCATTACAAACTCACAAGCACATGTGCGCGCAAACACACACACACTCATACGCACACACACATATACATACACACTGGCCCAGATTAATCTTTGTCTCACTGTAATCTCCTCTCGCTTATCCATGATTCCCCTTCACATATTTCTGAGTCCTGGGAAGAGGGAGTCCTCTCCACCTCGCTCCTTGGAGGGAACGAAGGGCCTTCCGGTGCAGTTCCCTCATTCGCCTCCGCTCCCTCGCTCCTCTCAGGTCCGCTGGCACATGTGCAGTCTGGACCTGGAGTAGGACGTGGCATCCTTCCACACTTTGCACGCCAGGCCTTTGGCACAGTCGCAGCGCTGAAAGATCTCCAAGCTGTGCGAGCCTTTCTTGCGTTGTTTGGTGCACACTTCACCTTGGCGCAGCACGGGCTTGCAGATCTTGGTCCAGAAGTGGCGGGCACAGCAGTAACCCTCTGAACAGTCTGAGGAACGCAGACAAGGGTCGCCCTCATGACCTACGCACAAACCATGGGGATGAACCAGTTAAACATTTTATTTTTTTTAGATGGAACCTTCTTAGAGTCTGGGAAAGCTAACTAACCTAACTCAATCATACCACATTCCCTAAGGGTTTCTAAAGAGACTTTCGAATAGTGGAAATGGATATTAGTATAAATGTTCTTATGTAGTTCCTTTATAACCCAAAGCCTGGGGTGTTAGATTAATCCTTCTTTTTTCAATAATATTGGGGAAGGTAACTAGGGGTGCATAGTTCAGTAGTCAGGGCACTGACCACGGAGTCAGAAAAATCCTTCCAGTGCACTGGGGACGTTCGCTCCCTAAAAAATCCCACAATGCACCGCAAAAACATGCTCACTATGTTCCCTTACAGGAAATGATGTGATATTTTCTGAAGCCTCTCAGCTTGAAAAGAAATGGTGGACAAACTCTCAGCCAACTTCGTCTACAAATGTAAGTAGCTTGTTATGGTAGCTCTCAAATGATTACCTACGGTAGTGATTTTTAACTTTATTTGAAGTTCTATATACAGTTTCTTTGAGTCTAATGACTTTTAAGTGTTTAATGATTTTAAAAAATCCACTAGCTAGCCTATGATCCAGCTGGAAGTACCAAGACAGAAAGAAGACAGAAACGTGTGTGATTTAGCTAACAAATTTATATGACATATAATGTCAGAAAGATATCGGTCCTGCCTGTTGTCGATAAATGCCAGTAGTAAAGTTTTACAATGCGAGTACATAGACATGTCGCTGGAAACTGAGTCATCAGTGTCCCAATGCGTAGTGAGTCAGGGTTCTTACCAGTGCCTGAACTTGTGTACACGATATACTAATTTACGACCTAGGGAGCTGATTGAGACGCACCCTAAAATTAACTCACTTTACATGTTTTGTGCCTTTAATTACCTATACTCCCTTAGGGTTCTTTGGCTGGTTAATGATTCTAGCTTTCTATGGGGCTTACTTGAACCAATAACCTTCTGTTGTAAGTCTCTATATAAAGCCTTTAAAACACAGAGAGTACACTGTGGTGCTAGATGCAACCTTTTTTCCCAAGAGTGTAGGGCAGGTAACTAAAGGTAATCCAGGTAAATATAATGGTTCTAGCTTTTCTAGAGAGCTTCTACTTAAACCAACAACCCTCGGTCCTACATAGAAACCATACGAACCAAAGAATCCTTCAGGGTGCTTTATGCAACCTTTTTTCCAAATGTTGGGAAAGCAGACTTAAAGGAACTTAATGGTTTATCCCTTTACATATCTGTACTCTTAGAAAATGGTTCCTATGGGGGTTTCTGTATAGGTAATGGATATTTATGACTACACAGGTTCTTCATACACCTTTACAACCCAAAGACCTATTAGGGTACTAGATTAAACCTTTCTTCCAAGAATGTAGAAGAATGTTATGTGTTTTGTTCCTCACTTTTCTTGCACTCTTAGGAAACAATGGTTCTTCAGGTGTTCTTTGGGTGGTTAATGGTTCTATCTTTCTAAAAGGGTTCTTCTTGATCCTACAACTTTGATCCTACCTTCAGTTCCATAAACTCCTAGAAAAAAAATCTGGTGTTCTTTAGATGATTCATTGGTTCTAGCCTTCTAAAGAGCTCGACTCGAACCAGCAACCCTCTGTCGTAGGGTCCTATATAGAACCTTTATAAATCAAAGAATCCCTCAAGGTGGGAAAGCTAATTTAAGGTAACTCAATGGTATGACTTTTTTTTTATCCCTTTACTTACTTGTACTTTTGGGGAAAACAAAGGTTTTTGGATTTTTGGCTAGTTAATGGATAGTTTAATATAGAATCCTGATGGTTTTTGTGTTGTAATGGTTCCATGTAGAACCCTAAAACAGAGTTGTTAGCTTAGAAGTAGAACCCTAAGAATGTAGGTAATGGTACAAAGTACAAATACATAACATGGAATTAACCTTAGTAAACTTTCCTACATTCTTGAACAAAAAAAGCACACTAATGGGTTCTTTGGGTTGGAAGGGCTCTATGTAGAACCTGTGTGGAAAGATCCTGATTTTCTAAGAAAGTGGTAAAAGTAGTAAAATGTAGTGGAAAATTAGTACATGCTGAAAACTCAAGTAAGGTTGGATCCTGAAGCTTGAATAATTGTATCTTAAGAGCCAATGCTGTACCTTTGAGCGAACTTTTACATGGTTTGAACTTCAGGGAACTGACACTGCATATTCCATGGGCAATAAAGTTCAACACGTGGATTACATGGCACTCCACAAATATGTGGACTTATTACATTATCCAAACTGAATTACAGTATTTGTAGAGCCTGCAGGTATCGTACGCCCCCGTAGCAAATCAGTATGTTTGCTGTAATAACCCCACTGTAAGCAATCAAGCAATTCTGCTGAGGAAGTACTGCAAATCCAAATTGTCCAGAGGGAACGGAGGAAAATGAGACCATTACATTGTTTTGGCTTACTCCTACAGGAGTTTTAAACACATCCAGAGCTCTGGTTGTTACACTGCATTTAAAATTGCTTTAAAAGGTCTGTCTATAAAGAGAGAGATACGGCGCCTCATTGAGTCCCAGCAAACGACTTCCTGATTTATTAACCACTTCGGTCCGGCTGCACGTCAAGCGATTTATATTACTCTTTCAGTGGGATAATTAGCTTAGCAAATATTTATTTATATATGTTACTCTGTCATGTGAGATTTTTGTTCAATATTTTGGCCTGCCAATAAAACATGCAACCCAAATGGCATCAGTGCCAGAACAAAACCACAGACTGTGGAACATTTCATTATTTTTTTGGCTGAACCGTAGATCAACCGCATCCCGCAAAAGCAGGTTATTTAAATCCTATTCTCTGCGCTCATAAATAATGCTTAAAAAAGCCAGCTAATTTCCTTCTGCAAGAAAGCCATCTATTTTACAAGACTTCATAATAAATAGAGTAGTATTTAATTGCTTAATGGTAGGCTTTGAGGTTATTACAGTTTTAGGACCTCATTTGTTTAGACTGTTTCACCAGATTTTTGTACAAACCACAATTCAGAATCAATACATAACACAAACTAGATATAAGATAGCATTAAATGCCAAAACATTTTGTCACTGCTTTGTCAATATCTAACACATCATCACACACATGGTTCACAAACAGGTATTTTGTCAGGAACTATGCTAAATATATATAGAGTTACACATTAATTTCTAATTGCACATAATTTTATTTATCCATCACCTATCTAAAAGAAAGGAGTAGGAAGATCAGCGTGCATTGCGGTTAGGTGCATGACTGCAGCTATGCTGAATGATCAGGGTTCGGTTCATTAACAAGCAACAAGCAATTATGTTTGCATTCACAGTCTGGCGCTCCCTCTCCACAAACACAATCAATGACATGAGCTCAGGTCACACATGCTAACTGCACAGAAATATGCAGAACTCTCCGAACCGGTTTCTGAACTCCACAGACGTAAAAACATTTAGATGTGAATTCCCTTACCTTTGAGGGAGACCTTGGTCTGGACTTTCCCGCTCTTCTTCCAGCCCTTGTCTTTGCTTAGCTTTTTGTGCTCCTTTAAAGGTGAGATGTGATGAGTCATGAGGTTCTCGGGGAACTGGACGCAGATAACTAAACACGGGAAGAAGAACGTGGCATCAGTGTGACTGGTGGCATGCAAATATTCAGTACGAGTTACCTGGAAATATTCATTATGAATTTCCTGGATATTTATTCATGTAAATATACATGTAAATGATGACAATAATAATAATAATGATGATAATCATCATGGAACATGAAGTAGTTTGACACTGCATTATACAAAAATTTCAAAACTGTAAAATATATTCCTTCATTAAAAGCAGTTGTTAACTGCTGCATATACAGTATACATTTATCATTAAAACAAAAATGTCTCATTTTGATAGTTTAAAGGCTTTTCTCTATCAAGTTTCTTTGCAAAAATATTTTGATATCGTTATGATGCAAAAATTGACTAAAAAGCAATATTAATGTCTGGCCTTCCAATAGTAGCTAGCTAAATGAAACTCAGAAGCCCAGAAACCGATATCAAACTTTTTTTTAATCACATTTCCATGATACCAGTGTTGAGAACTTAATTTTAATACATGTTGGTTGAACGGTATTCTTTGCATATGGTATGGTTTTATGACCTCCCAACCCTCTGTTCACACTAGCAAATGACAAAGTGACAGTATGTGTCAACAAGAGACATTTGAATTGAGATTTGCAAATTAGGCACGATGTCGTATAGCGACAAATTCAAACAACTGGCTCAAATAATTCCACGGACAAATCCTTTGGGGTGTGTGTGGTTTCTTCAGTTCCCCACTCACAACTTTACTTCCTTCCTGCATTAGTTCCCATTTACTGTTTGTACGCAAAATGGAATAAAAACTTATAACTGTGTTTTTTTGTACCCGGCAAAAAAAAATAACATCTTCGCAAGTGAAAATATCTTGAATATAGTCACATTGATCTAGTATTTCTTATTATAATTTACCATAACATAACCAAATCTAAGATTATTAAACTTATTTCTACACACTGTTACTTTCGTTTTTCAATTATTTCAAGTTTTAAATTTTCTTTAATGGGTTTAAAAATGGGTTTCTACATAAATTTGATATAAACTTGTTTATGAATAAACTTGATACAATGTCATCCTGATATATATTCGACCTCTCAATAAATGTGAATATGGACATAATGAAGAAAAATAAATCTTGGAAGAGAGTAGCAGGGATAGCTGCATATTTAGATAGCACAGGTATCTTGCTTTGCTAATCTGCCAATGAAGCCATGTAATATGTAAATTTAAAAAAAAAGAAAGAAAAGAAAGAAACAATTTTCACACTCTGAGTGAATTCTTTAATTTGTTTTAAGTTTAAGCTAGTTAGCTTTATAAGTTATATATAGCTACTACAGTTTCTCATTGGAACTGAAAAAAACAACAACACTGGACAGGCCACGCCCACAAGTGACAACAGTAGCAAGAGACAAACAACAAGCAACTTGACTGACTTGTCGCTTGCTAGTGTGAATGCAGAGGACATCCCGTAGTTACCTATGGACACACTGAGTTCACAAATATAATTTTAAATACTAAAACTCAGACAGACTACAATTCTGTAGTCTATAACATGCACAAGAAAGTGGAACAGCTTCAGGATGAACTGATATATGATACGTACAGTTGCTGCAGCGGTTCCCGGGGCAGCACATGGCATCTCTGTGGCATCGCTTCTTCCTCCGGCGGCAGGTGACGCATCGTGACGGAGAGTGCTGCGAGCTGTGACAGTAACTACTGACCGCACAGTCGTTATCACTGCTGCACTGCTTCTCACCGCTGTACACCTAGAGACAGAGAGATGAATCAACTCTCACACATCATCTTTAAAATCTGACATTGAATTGAGATTTGCAAATTAGGCACGATGTCGTAAAGTGACAAATTCAAACAACCGGCTCAAATAATTCCACGGACCAATCCTTTGGGGTGTGTGTGGTTTCTTCAGTTCCCCACTCACAACTTCCTTCCTGCATTAGTTCCCATTTACTGTTTGCACGCAAAATGGAATAAAAACTTATAACTGTGGTTTTTTTGCACGCTGCACAAAAATAACATCTTCGCAAGTGAAAGTATCTTGAATATAGTCACATTGATCTAGTGTTTTTATTATTAGATTACCATAAACCAAATCTAAGATTATTAAACCTATTTCTAGACATTGTTACTTTCATTTTTCAATTATTTCCAGTTTTAAATTTTCTTATTCTATTGCCAGATCATTTTCCTTCTTTTTAAAAATAAATGCTTAACATTAGCAAAATTATCTGCCAATAGAACAACACTATTTCAAGCTTGAAATTTGTCCAAAATGTCTAGAAATGGGTTTAATAATCTTCTATTTGCTTTAATGTAATCTTATAATAGGAAATTATACTTGATATGATGTCATGCTGTCATATATATGACCTCTGATTAAATGTGTATATGGACATCATGAAGAAAAATAAATCTTGGAAAAGAGTAGCTTGGAAAATTTCTCTTCTGCTTATCACATCTAAAACACTCTCCGGGAAGCTGAATTGCTTAAAAATACACACCTTCTCTGCACTTTTATACACCTTTATACACTTTAGGAATGCTAAAAAACATTCATAGCTTGCCTGGCTTTACCTTTTTTTAGTGTGGAATGCTTGCTTTTGATTTTTATCAGTTACACTCAACACACACACACACATACACACAGTTTCCAGAAAAGGGCTGAGAGATGTTACAGCTGGTCTTTGCAATTATTCAAGAAATTAACATTTCACAGACCCGGGATCCATTTATACTGAGTCAAAATGGTGTGAAATTTCATACCTGTGAGCGGTTTCTCTAAGAAACGTCAAACAAAACTTCCAGACATTGCCGTAACATGAAGAAAAGCATTTCTAATGCTAACCAGACGTTACAAGCTAAATATTTTCACCTGAGTCAAATCTAGGACACAATTTCTCCGATCATGATACGCAGTTGCCAAGTATATTTTTAATGTGATTGCTAAATATTCAGGATAAAAATCACAGGAGAAGGTAACCAGTTTAACAGAGTGTGGGTGGTATTTATATTTAAAACAGACCCATGATTTTGTCTCAGAAATGCTAGTAATCTTTTCAGTCTAACAAAAGAAATCTTACCAAAAAAAAAAATTCCATTTCCAGTCTCCTATAATGAAAGCAACCGACCGTTCGTGAGAACGCTTAACCAGTAAGAGATTTTTTATTATGGACAGACTTGGAAGTGGATGTTATGTGATATTCAGTGATGCACGGAGGAGGCATGATGGTTTACATGCGCATTCCAGTTTGTTTATTTAATCTTTAATCTGACCGAATGCTGACGCGCACTATTATAGCAGCAGGCGCATAACCAGGATTAATGTGTTTGCTGTACCGAGATGATCAAGGCAAACAAGGCAAAAGAATAAATTAGCTGAAAGGTCAATACAAGTGTGTGTGTGTGGGTGTGTGTGTGTGTGTGTATGATGACCTAGTTGAAACTCTAATCTAATCTCATATCTCATGCTGTCATTTCTATAATATTCTGCCTAATATTTATTTCATTTGATATAAACATTGCAATATGTTTATAAATCACACAGATTGAACTTTAAAGCTCCACACAGCGATTAAGCCGTACATGCCCTAGGATCTGCCTTTAATTTCATCTTTAGCCAATCATAAGTCCATCTGCCAAGAAGTCAAAATTCGGTATTGAATTCTCCGCCCAGAGGAGCGACGCGGTCTAGGAACTGAATTGCAATCCTTTATGACATTTGAAAATTAATCCCTAAAGCTAATGCAGATTCGAAACAGCTCAATGTGTTTAAATGTAATTTTAGATTTTTGTACTTGTATTATTGAATTCTCTTGCCTTAAACCGACATTAGATTTTCTTTCTACACTCAGTGCGCAATTGGTTTTCCACTTGTTCTTTCACAGGCATATTTTATTTCTTACGCTCCAGACGGATTCACATCAGTCCAAACCGGAGCACTATCCAAATAAAATGGAAGTGAATTCAGTTTATGTGTACATGTACAGGAGATCAAGCTCCATTTACATTCCTTCAATGGATGGATGGATGGATGGATGGATAGATGGATGGATAGATAGTGCCATCACAAAAACGATTGCTTTACAACTGAGGTTCTTCCTTGAGATAGGCCTCATATGATCGTAATGCTGCCGATGCTTCACTAATGGCACACTCTTTGGATATTAAAAACATTATAATCATTTATTGCAAATATTGTTTTGTTTTTAACATATTTCTGGTGCAAACGTCTGCAAGGACATACAATGGGAAAATGATTTCCATGCAAAGAGACAGTAATGAATTGTAACTTGTGGCCCTCGAGCGACTAACATGCCTTAACTTGTTCTTCAAATTGTGCTCATATGAACTATTATGCTCATATTAAGTCATATTGCCTTACAGAAAATCTACAATAACTGAATTTTAATGAAATCCATGAAGTTTACAAAACTCCAGAACTTTCATGTGACCAATTGACAAATGTGAAGACATGCGTAAACAGTCGCTGTGTGTTTGCAGGCTCTGTTCTGTAAGCGAGTCCAGCTGAGCGCTCGTCGTCTAATACACACCGAGTCTAGGACGAAACCTACTGTGGCTACACTGTCTGTCTCTCCGAGATGAATATCGGAGTTGTGTGTTTCTGTTTTCTTAACAGTAAATTATTCTGTGCATGGCCTTGGGCATGTCTGTTTAAATCTGTCATTCAGCATCACTGTAAAACCCTAATACCAAATCCCAATGCTAATATCATGTCTATAATCTAATTTCTATAACAGCAGCTCTGACAGTTGTTCCAGCTGCAAGGCAAATCACAGGTTTACATTAATGTGCTCATTCTAATATGTTATTATTTCTATGGTAACAGCTTACACAGGGACGTCTATGGAGGATCCTCAACATAAACAGATTTTTTTAGTGTGTGTAATTGTTGATATGGTGAAGTTTTCTAAGAGATTTTTATTTAGCATTTTTGGAAGGAGTCTCCACTGCCAGCGCTTTATATCAGTCAGATGTAAAGCTGTAACTTTTCAGGAGGGAGTGTTTTGTGGTTTCTCGGTAACATGACATGCTGTATTGTTTTTCATATTAATTATTAGAGGGGGAGGAAAAAGAGAGGCTGGTGAGGGGACGACTGTTTGCAGACATTCCACAATAAACGTAACTATAAATCTATCAAAAAAAAAAAGTATGAGATGAGTTATTCTTTAATAAATAAAAAAATGTTAGAGATGGCAAATTCTGGTACAAGAGGAATAAGGAATAAAACAGTTCAGGACATGCTGTTATAGGAAAATAATCAACTTATCTCAGCCCACTTTATGGAACCCATATTGAAGTATGTTTAAAAAGAAATGTTTAAGAAAGCTGATCCTGGATCAGTGTAAAAGGATGGCTTCTACCACAAGGCCCCAAATGCCGCCCCATGCTTTCCCATCTTCCTGAGCCAACATATGACTCACCATCATTAAGTCCAAATTCCACTCTCATACCTACATACTTTTGCAATTATTTTCACAGTACTTACTTAATAATGTGCCTTAAGACAAATAACTCAATAATAAGACGAGACTTTAAATCAGTTATCTACTTGAACTTTGACCGTTATATATTCTTTCCCTTTTAATGACTATCTTCCCAAGAATAGAAGGTGACATTATTATTCTTTTATTCATCTTAAAGCATATTATTCAGTAGCTGCTATGGAACTAATAGGAAAGTTAAGTAGCTATGAGAGTGAAGAATGTAAGGCTGGAGTTTTTGGGGTTTTTGGGGTTAAAAGAATGGGAGAATTAGTAAATATGGAGGAATATAGGAAGCGTATAGTAGATGAAGAAAGCATCTGGTGAGAAGATTGGATTCTGAAGACCAACCCATTTTGGTCTTTGGCTTTAAACTCAGTTTCTCATTCGAGATTTTCCCTAATCTTTTCCACAAACCCGTCACTCCCAGCATTTGATATCAATGTTGGATTGCTGCATAATACCCAACCCTGGTGCATTTGTTACTTCTCCAGAGCAAAAAAACAGCAACCACTAAGCTCTTGGCTTTACAGATTTGACTTGTCTTTCAGCGCAGTCTAAATCACCATCTCTAAGCAATTCTGATGACTAAATAATTCCATAATACACTCCCAAGAAAGGTTAGTAAATAAAGTAATTCAAATGAGATCGCTTTTCAAAGCCTAGACGCAAGCTTTGGTCTGGTAGGACTCTGAAGCAGAACGCGTAATTGTGAATGGTTTGCTGTTTCACACATGAGGTTTGTGAACTCCCGGGCCTCTGGGCCTCTCTGGATCTGACCTTGAGGAATCAGAATGGACACCCGACACCATGAATGGTGTTAGTGAGCTGAGAGGGTTTCCCGGAGTAAAATAAACGATGTCACTGAGCAAACAAACGCTATCCAGCCTCAAAGGCCACAAGAACCAGATCACAGAGGCGGCCTGTGCTTTCTCTCGCTGTTTGAAGCCCAAGTTTAAGGTTAATCTCTCCACCACAAAACATGTGTGCACTAACCCCTGAAGGGCCACTTTTGAACGCGAGCCTGTCACTCATTTAACACGATTTACATAAACACCAGGCAGCCTATGAGAAACGGCCGCAGAGGGAAGAGCGCTAGCTAACACGAGTGAGGAAATGAACAGTTTTAATGAGCATGGATAATTGGACACAATCTCACAAGCTCTGGATATCATAAAGGCTGTAAGATGCTTTAAGCCAGGTGGTAGCAGTCGTGGCGTCTCGCAGGCTCGCAGGAGTGAGAGAGGTGTGATTAGCCCATCTAGCGCTAACGAGCCGTCACACCTCGGGCTGGTTTAGTTCACTCTCTCAGCTCGTTAGCATCACTAAACAGCCACTTAACCCCAGAGGGGGCAGCAGAGACCTGTTTCCTCTCTTTACAAGCAAGATCCAAACAATCTGGTCCCCCCTCTCGTTAACGGAACCACCGTGTCAAATTAAATAAGGGGACTGGTTTTAAAAAAAAGGGGGGGGAAACTGAGCCGCTGATGAGAAACAGGTCTCATGTTCATGTAGGGTTGAGCCTGAATCCATATCCCTGCTGCACTCATGGTTAAAGAAGTGAAGCATGCCATGCCCATGCCAGTACCTCTGTTTTTGGCAAAAGCAAAAAAAAAACAAGAGAATGCTGCTGCCCACCCACGTTCAGTTTCTCAAAATTCCCACTGGGGGTTTCTTTTAACCGAAACACTCTGCGACTTCCGAGTTTCAGCTGATGTTTTTATGATTTATGAGTCTTTGGGGAGGGCAAATGGGAATACCCGATACCATTATTATTTATAGTGAGGAAGTCTTCATCAACAGAGTGCCAAAAGATATGACTATAACATGTCTTCAAGCTGCTGGCCCACTCCACTAATGTGACAGAAACACAAATGAACTGCTTCTCTTTTGGCATTAGTGTGCAACGCTGGGTGGCCCGTTTCCCTTACGCGTCTAATTCGCAGTGTATTAGCGTAAACAAGTGGGACTTATTTATTGCAAGCTTATGTTTAGATCCTCCACTTATCCTTTAATGATAGTGAGCTGGAGCCCTTGAGGGGATGAGCGGCTTTCTAAAGACGGATAAAAACACGACACGTTTATCAGGGAGCCTAGCAAACCACTGAGATGGTAAATTTCCTCCTAGAAGGCGTCCAACACTTCAGTGAGTCACCTCTGTCCAGAGGGCGATAAAAGCCGCACTCAGCACCTCATCTGTCATACATTGTAGGCTTGCATGAAGTTCCAGTACGCTGTGTGCTCTACTTGCGATCGCAATATTTAGGCCAGCTTTCCATCAGTCTAACACTTCTGATTCCTGGCATCACCATCAGATACTTAATAAGGTTCACTATATCACACTGAGGCGAGAGTGACAAAGTGAAAAGCCGCAGAATAAATCCATCCTGCTGTACGAATTACATTTAGCAGAACGTTCCTCCAGTTTCAGTTTTACACAGTATATAAATACGCCTCAGGCTCCTCGCAAAAAAAAAAAAAAGAAACGTCCATGAAGCTGGTGCAAACCACAGGCCACACTTTCTCTCGCCAACATCGACACTGTTATCTTTTATTTACCCAGCTCATAAACAAGCACTTCAGATGGGCTGAGAGGGTCAGCGGCGAGCGCCTCAGGCATGTTGGAAGAGAGCCACCGTTTGTTGAAAAAAACAGGCTGGAAATGAATCCATGTTGCTTTACCTAAAGCACCAGCACCACTGTTAATCATCGTTGTTTGCCCAACTGGCTAAATGTAGCATAGCGTTTCAGTTCTGCAACAAGGAGTCACGCTCTGTGTGTATCACTGTGGTCAGATGAGCCGAATGGATCAGTGGTATCAACTGTAAGGCTCAGAAGAGATCTGGATTTGTAGACCACCACACACAGAGAGGAAGACAGAAACCTTACTTTATCAACTTGATCAGTGCCAGGACTGCCTTTTTTTTTTCCGCTGACCTGAGAGATGCCACCGAGCTATATTTACCACCAGTGATTATTTTTTCCCTTTGCGTGACAGCACCATTTGACTGCACATCACCAACCTCTGTCTTTTTTTTCATGCCATGTTTCATGACACAGCAGGAAAAGTTGTACAAAAATATTAATAATTTAAGTCTTTACTATAGAGACACGCACCATTAATAATTCATATAATGCTCTCAGTCTTTAACAAGATGCATATAGCGTTAATTTTAGAAATGATTAATTATAACAATCACAAGCAAGTAGGATGATGTAAGGGAAAGTCTTATTTATTTGGTTTTCCGAGTTCGCAGCACACATACGTCATGATCAGCTGTCCAATGTATTTAAAACCTTTGAGTGAGTTTGAAGGGGTTAAATTTCTTCATTTTCTTACACATCTACTAAACTTGCTAATGAACAGATGAGAAAAAAAGGGTGTTACAGCAAGAAAATCCCCAAACTGTGCTTGATTCTAGACAGATGGGAAAATAGATAGCAATCTAGGATTAAAACGTTTCATGTGTATATAAGGCTGCTGGAAATATAGTTTAATCAACATGTCATGTGTGAAGTTTTCACAGCAAATTATAGATAAGTGCCACGTTCAGGCTGCACACTATACTGGTTGATGGTTGTTTAGGCAAAAAAAAAAAAGAAAGAAAAAGAAAAAAATAGCTACAATATGCATATGAGACCTTACACCATTCTTTTTTTTATTTATGCTGTGACCTCCATATGAGCTTCACTGAGTGTTCTCATAAATCAACAAAAATCAATTATGAAGGAAAAGTTTTCCATTTATAAAGTCTTCAAGCCATAATATGACAATTATCATAATTTAAGTGCATGCTGTATAACCTACTGGCTCTGGCTTTATACTGTCTTTTTTTAGATAGTAAAATCCTCAAATTCGCTGTATTTAACCTCCTAAACTTCCACCCTTTCAGTCACTGCACTTATATCCTAATATGAGCGTAATATTACACTTGGCATAGTTTTCCATGGAAATTTCTTAACTAGCAGCCATTCCAACATTTATTGGAAATGTTAAGAAATGTGGTGCACAATCAGTTTAGTCAAGTGTAGAGTAAAGATTTTGGTCAGTCAGGGTAACTGTAGCGCATTACACAAGCCTGTTTAGTCCGGGGAGTGTAGTGAGCACATCGCTGACAACATCGAGGACAGCTGAAGTGATGTAGTGACTTATCTGCGTCTACAGGAACGTAAAGAATTAAATCATGCTTGTCTGGTAATGTGCAAATGTTTCTAATGTAACCGAGGCAGAGGGGACAGAGGGGACAGAGGGGACACTGCGTAATTCATGCATATTCACAATATACACTTTTGAAGTTCATCTCTCCGCTAAGCACTTAAACAAGCACTAAATCTGCACAGCTAATTGAAGAAAATAATTTGTAAAAAATGTACTGTTCTCTTTGCTGTACTAATTCTTGCACTAATTCCTATGATACAGTTTTTTAGCTTTATGATATGCTTCGAGCCTGATCTATTTGTACTAGAGTGAGGATATTTTTCTCGGCTCTTCTGTAAGTCACTCTGGATAAGAGCATCTGCTAAACACAGCAAATGTAAAATTAGATATTTTTTTTAAATTTTAGAATCGTAACTTAGGTAATAACAGACAGTTTGCTAGAACATACTCTTTTTTTTAGGTTTTTTTTTATTCTGCTTGTTTAAACGCATTACAGCATTATGTATCTGTGTATGCCAGAAAGGAAAGAAGAGAAATTTTAATAATAAACAAAAATGGCAAAAAAAAAAAAAAAAAAGGGAAATCGAAATCTTAATTTGGCCACATAATTGGAGATAACAAAAGAAAAGAAAATGAAATCTGGTTTTAATCATTTAACATTTCCCATTTCCAAGGTATCAGTGGACACTACTTTTCCCACACTGCCCCAAACACACACACACACACACATACACTCTAAATCCCAGTTTAACTTCTGGTTAGACATTGAAGAGTTACACATGAATCTGTAAATGTGTGTACACTGTGTGTTACTTCTGTAACACTATGTGTAATGTTACTATTACACACACACACACACACACACACACACACACACACAAAGATTGACTGGCACTTATTTTGAATACACATTTTAAGATCTGACCCAGTGCATGACTCTATTCAGAACAAAAGTACTGAACTGTACCTTTAGTGCTTTTAGTGGTAAGGTGAATGTGGTGTGCCTTGAAAATTGGATATGAAGGATCTCTTTTGCACCTTTAATTTAGAATTTTGAAGTTTACACTACATGCATCTCTGAACACTAAACGCACAAAAGATGTACTCTTTGTACCACAAGAGTGAGTGACAAGGGAAGGTACATTTTAGTACCTTTTTTCTGAGATTGTACAGTGCTCGTGCGCAAAGTGTATAATGCAGGTAATAGTTTTTGTTGTTGTTTTGTTTGTTTGTTTGTTTTTGTTGTTAAGTAGCCCTAAGAAGTCGTCATCATCTGCCTTGGAGGATTATACGGAAATAAAGCCCGGACACCTGTCGCCAGCGCGCGCGTGGCTTACCTGCACGGGAACGTTGGCTTTCTTCGCCGGCGCGTGAGCCGCGCTGCCCGGGTGCGTGGCGGCGGCGGCGGCGGCAGTGGCGGCAGTGGGCGCCTCTCCGAGCGGCGCCGTTTTGATGGAGTTGTGGTTCTTGTTGTGGTTGGCCGCTTTGACTCCCGCGTGGCTCAGCAGCAGCGCGAGCAGCCAGCAGCAGCAGCAGCACGAGCTCCGCGTCAGCGTGAGCATCCTCTCGGAGCGCGTGGGGCTTCTCTTAACTCTCTTTCTTTGCGGGGAGACTTTTCAGCTGGAGGTATGAATTAAAAACGCATAAAAAAAAAAAAAAAATCCGTGCAGTAATGTCCGTCAGAAGCAACTCTGGGAGGGAAATTAGAAATGTGTGATTTAATACTGTTAGAAAAAAAAAAAGTTTACGCTTTCAGCATAGTGTAGTATGAAGCAAACGCGGAGGGACCTGATGAGTCAGTTATCAGCTCTCTCTCTCTCTCTCTCTCTCTCTCTCTCTCTCTATCTATCTCTCTCTCTCTCTCTCGGTTAATCCGTGCGCGTGTACCGGTGTACACCGTTGCGGCTCTGTGATGAGGGCCGCGCGCTTTTTATAGCTCTCTGTACCTCCGCCCCCATTAAAGCACTAAAGGGAGGATGGTGCAGGAGGAGGATGTGCACGAGACACACATACACATGTATGTGCATGCATGTACTGTTAGGAAACTATGGACAATAATAATAATAATGATAATAATAATAATAACACAAGCTACAAACATCTCATGCATGGTTCCAGCCAGCCAATGTGACCGAATATTAACTAACAATATTACTGTGAGATATGCCCATAATCACAGCCCGGGAATTTACCACCCAAAACCCTGACATAGTAATCCAACCTAGAAGAGACATGATAAGCTACCTTCCTGATGTGTCTATTCCATCAGAGAGAATTTCTGTCCAATGCACTGAGAAGCTTTCCAAGTATAAGGACCTGGAAATTGAGATCAGCAGACCAAAGTAACAACAATCTCCATAATCACTGGAGCACTGGGGTTAATCAGGAAAGGACAAGAAACTACTCTAGAGTTGCAGAAGATCACCATATTAGGCACCGTTCACATCATAACTCTTCACAGCCCTAAATCCAAAGGCTGGCACTAAAAAGCAATACAAATACACGCCAAAAAAGGAAAAGACACAATAATAATAATGCGTTCGTTTACATAGCGCCTTTGTAACACTCAAAGCCTCTGTACACAGACATATTTATGCAGGAAAAAGACTGGTAGGAAGAAGAAAGTGAAAAGTTTTGGGAGAAAAGGTACATTTTACATTAAATGTGTTGGAAGAAGGACATGCAGTCACAAAAGTCTTAGTGGAGAGATCTGATCTGCCCCACACTGTGAGTCTGGTCAGTCTGGTCTTATGCACCAACGGCAGACCAGTTTTGGTGGACCTGAGAGTCCGAGCAGGGGTGTAGGGCTGCAACAGCACACAGATAAGGCGGGGCAAGGCCACGTAGCACTTTGTAAGCGAGAAGTTTGTATCTGATTCTCTGTGAAACGGAGCACAAGCGTTGCTGTTGGAGTACATGTGTAATGTGTTTGGTATGAATAAGGACTCCAGCAGCTGAATTTTGAATATGTGGGTGACTATTTAAAGTTTTACGAGAAATGCTAAAGAAGAGGGAATTACAGTAATCTATGTGTAAGGCTGTGAAAGTATCAATCAGGGTTTCAGCATCTTTCAAACTAAGTAAGGGTCAAAGCCAGGCAATGTTGTGGATTTAATAAAAAACGATTTTCTTGAATGACCTAATATGTGGTTCAAACAAAAGTGTTATTTTTTTACAAAAATTATACCTAGATTGCAAACATTTGTAGTAGAGTGTAGAAGCCAATCATGTGGCAGACATGCAAAGCATAAAATCATGCAGATGCAGCTAAAACACAGAATGAGGAAAAAAATATGATCTCAGTGACTTTGACCGTGGCATGATTGTTGGCGCATGACAGGCTGGTTTGAGTGTTGCAGAAACTGCTGATATCCTGGGATTTTCACGCACAACAGTCTACACAGAATGGTCCAAAAAACAAAAAGCATAAAGCGCATTATTTTTTGCGAGTGGAAACACATTGTCAATGAGAGAGGTCAGAGGAGTATGGTTTGAGCTGACAGGAAGGCTAGAGTATCTCAAATAACCACTCTTTACAAACATGGTGAGAAGAAGAGCATATCAGAACACACAACATGTTGAACCTTGAGAACACCACATCAGGTTTCACTCCTGTCAGCTGAATACATGCAACTGATCTTTTAAGGGCCTTTGATTTTATATCTGTGTGATATGATATACACATGTAAAGTTTCAATTCAATTTTATTTATATAGCACCTTTAACAATGGACATTGTCAAAAAGCAGCTTTACAGAAATCCAGATATTAAATTTAAATATGCATTTACGTTTATCCCTAATGAGCAAGCCAGAGGTGATGGTGGCAAGGAAAAACTCCCTGAGACAACAAGAGGAAGAAACCTTAAGAGGCACCCATCCTCATCTGGGTGACACCAAATAGTGCGATCATAAATCATTACTCTTCTGTATAAATGCACATACACGTGCTGTTTGTAGCCTGTAGGTTTCCGGTATTAGTTTAATCTCTACCTAAAACTGAACACATATAATCATGCTAATTATGTTTACATAAAGTAGCATGTACACACAGACACATACACTATATTACCAAAAGTATTCGGTCACCTGCCTTGACTCACATATGAACTTAAGTGCCATCCCATTCCTAACCCATAGGGTTCAATATGATGTCGGTCCACCTTTTGCAGCTATTACAGCTTCAACTCTTCTGGGAAGGCTGTCCACAAGGTTGAGGAGTGTGTTTATAGGAATTTTTTACCATTCTTCCAAAAGCGCATTGGTGAGGTCACACACTGATGTTGGTTGAGAAGGCCTGGCTCTCAGTCTCCGCTCTAATTCATCCCAAAGGTGTTCTATCGGGTTCAGGTCAGGACTCTGTGCAGGCCAGTCAAGTTCATCCACACCAGACTCTGTCATCCATGTCTTTATGGACCTTGCTTTGTGCACTGGTGCACA
>CM040456.1:6576519-6620831 GCA_022758105.1 Pangasianodon gigas | reverse complement strand
CCAGAGAACGCGTCTCCACTGCTCTAGAGTCCAGTGGCGGCGTGCTTTACACCACTGCATCCGACGCTTTGCATTGCACTTGGTGATGTGTGGCTTGGATGCAGCTGCTCGGCCATGGAAACCCATTCCATGAAGCTCTCTGCGTACTGTACTTGGGCTAATCTGAAGGTCACATGAAGTTTGGAGCTCTGTAGCAATTATTATATAAAAGATAATCCATGTTATTCACTTCACCTGTCAGTGGTTTTAATGTTATGGCTGATTGGAATATAGCCAGTCAAAAGTTTGGACACACCTGGTTTTTCTTTATTTTTATTGTTTTCAACACTGTATATTAATACTGAAGACATCCAAGCTATGAAAGAACACGTATGGAATTATGTAGCAAACAAAAACATGTTAAATAACCCAGAATATATTTAATATTTTCGATTCTTCAAAGTAGCCACCTTTTGCTTTGATGACAGCTTTGCACTCTCTTCCTTCTTGGACAAATAGCTCTTACATAACCTAGAGGTGTGTTTGGGGTCATTGTCCTGTTGGAAAACAAATGATGGCCCCACTAAGTGCAAACCAGATGGGATGGCATGTCTCTGCAAAATGCTGTGGTAGCCATGCTGGTTAAGTGTGCCCTCAATTTTGACTGAGTCACCAACAGTGTCACCAGCAAAGCACCCTCACAACATCACACCTCCTCCATGCTTCACAGTGGGAACCACACATTCAGGAACCATCCATTCACCCTCTCTACGTCTAACAAAGACATGGTGGTTAGAATCAAAAATCTCAAATTTGGGCTCATCAGACCAAAGGACAGTTTTCCACTGATCTGATGTCCATTCCTTGTGTTTCTTGGCCCAAGCAAGTCTCTTCTGCTTGTTGTCCTTCCAAAGTAATGGTTTCTTTGCCGCAATTCGACCATGAAGGCCTGACTCACGCAGTCTCCTCTGAACAGTGGATGTTGAAATATGTCTGCCACTTGAACTCCGAGAAGCATTTATGTGGGCTGTAATCTGAGGTGCTGTAAATCGGCGGTTTCTGAGGCTGGTAATTCTAATAAACTTATCCTCAGCAGCAGAGGTAGCTCTTGGTCTTCCTTTCCTGGGACGGTCCTCATGAGAGCCAGTTTCATCATAGCGTTTGATGGTTTTGGCGACTGCACTTGGGGATACATTCAAAGTTATTGAGATTTTCGGATTGACTGACCTTCATTTCTTAAAGTAATGATGGACTGTCTTTTCTCTTTACTTAACTGAGTGTTTCTTGCCATAATATGGATTTGTACAGTAGATGTAGTAGTAGCACTAATAGGGCTATTGACTCTGTACCCACCCTTCCTCTACACAAGACAACTGATGGTCTAAAGCACATTAAGAAGGCAAGAAATATCACAAATTAACTCTTGACAAGGCACACCTGTGAATTGAAATCCATTCCAGGTGACTACCTCGTGAATCTGATGAGAGAATGCCGTGAGTGTGCCAAGCTGTCATCAGAGCTAAATGTAGCTACTTTGGACAATCTAAAATATAAAAAGTGTGGAAGGTGTGTCCAAACTTTTAATTGGTACTGTATATATAGTGAATATAATGCACAGTCATGATGACTATGTAACTCCCTTCAGAATGACAACTAAGATTAGATCTAACCCATATTTGCACACACTTATATACCTAATTAGCACATTTTGTTTCAGTTTTGGGTGGGGCGAAAATAAAGACACAATTAGAGCGTTATAAATACATAATTGGCTGAATCAGTTGAGTAAATACGTTTTAACTAGGGTATTCACCTTTGTAGACTTGTCACCTAATTAAATATAATAAGCTTACTTATGTTCAGTTGTATAACAACTTTTAACAACTGACATTGTAGAAGAAACAGAAGCAGAAGCCTTTATTTGTCACATATACATTACAGCACAGTGAAATTCTTTTCTTCACATATCCCAGCTTGTTAGGAAGCTGGGGTCAGAGAGCAGGGTCAGCCATGATACAGCACCCCTGAAGCAGAGAGAGATAAGGGCCTTGCTCAAGGGCCCGCAGCTTTACAGAAATCAGGATTTACATTTTTTACATTTATTGCATTTGGCAGACGCCCTTGTCCAGAGCGACTTACAATTATCTCATTTATACACCTGAGCAGTTGAGGGTTAAGGGCCTTGCTCAGGGGCCCAGCACTGGCAGCTTGGCTGGGATTTGAACTCTCAACCTTCCAATCAGGAGTCCAACGTCTTAACCACTGAAGAAAAACTTCCTGACAAGACATGAGGAAGAAACTTTGAGAGGAACCAGACTCAAAATGGATGTCAAAGCAGGAAAACACACTACACACACACCCAGGACAGGCACATGAATTTTCTGCTGTATAAAAACAGGTTGGTAGGGTGATGTGATGATTTGATTGGGATTGGAAAGTCAACTTTCCAAAGCGTAATTAGGATTTGGCATATGAAGGTATACAAAGTAAAAAGTGACCTTAATTCTTCCTTAATGTGGAATAACAATCAGATATCCAATCCTAAAAGGACACAACTTAATAGGGCCAAAGGGGCGGAAAAAAACATTTCTTCAAATGAAACACTACCCTAGTGACAATTTCATTGTGACATTTGTGTGGTTTCAATGAAAAGCACATTACAGTCAAACAGCAAACAAAAACCCTCAAATATGACTGTGTAATACGAATGCGATTTGCCTCATATATTTGTAGCCGGTGACCAGCTGTTGTTTAAAGGCAGAATTACTGAAGGAAACAGTGGAAAAGCTCCTGGGGAAAGGCGGAAAATGACACACAGCTCAGAGGAAAGAAAGGCTATGCAGATTTTCATTACAAACAACTGCCATGTGAAATCAACTTCAGAGAAGTTGGGGGGTTAATAACGAGAACCAGTCGAGACTTTATTACTGAATCAACTGAAGACAGAGATCAATTTTTTATGTGTGTGTCCTGGTTTTTAAATCTGAAACTCAGGAGATTGTCAAGAATGTCCTGACAGCTGCATGGTTTTGGATAAAACGTGTGCTGTAAATAGTTTTTGGATGACTCTTCCATTATGCCGATGGTGACTTAGAGATGTGTTTCTGGCTTGTGAGGATTTGTAACAGAGGTAATGCTCACTGAAAATGTTGCAAAATGGGAACTAGGTCTCAGACGAAGCTCATGAATGATGGGCCGCTCGGTAGAATTTGGCCGATCTCTGCATGGTGATTGTCTCTGCGGCCTGTTTATTTGGCTAGCAGTGAAGTTTGGAAGTGGGCTGCAGACGCAGTAAGATTCACTCATCGTCCCGGCGTTCACAAGATGATTGAGTTTTGATCGCTGTTATGCAATGTTTACTTGCTCACGTATAAACATTAAAGCCCAGGCGAGTTATCAATTCAGGCCAACTATAAAGCAATAACGAGAGACATATTGACATCAAAGATCACCTCCTCTTGCTCTGAGGCTGATTCCAGGGTAAACAATAGTCTGCATAAAAAAATGCCAGCAGTTGCCGCGTGTTGAAGTATACTCCCACATCATGTTCATCTTGATTATCTAACTGATATGCACAGCTCAGGTGACAGCACTCCTCTGGCTCAAAGGGGTATAAAGCATTTAATCTAATTACTTTAATTATAGTCATTTGTCAAATTCTCTCGTGTACTTTGCGTCAAAACAATGACGTGATCCATCTTCTGTTATTCAATATTTTGCTTAATACAAACATTGCCATAGGTCAGTATTTGCATATTTCCTGCTATCTTTAAGAAAAACTATTACACAGTGCCAGTGGAGCAGCCAGCGGTGTGAAGCACTAAATAAACAAACACCATGTGTTCCATCTGTAGGCATCAGTTGGAAAGTGAGACGCGTGGACTTACACGGATACCCGCGAGGCAAGATTACGCATGCTTTCAAGCCTTTTTAAAGCCTCCTCTGCAGTTCAAAGGCTGAGAACTCGGTTAAGTAATTGTGGTCGTTGTTTTTGATGTAATCCATGTTGTTGCAAATCTTCTCACCCCAGTGGACTGAACTGGTTCTTGTTAATGGATCACACAGTTTGATGGCAACTTTCTCCAAACAAGTTGGACACATACAGTCAGCTTCAATCTGTGTGTCCATGACTGAGTGGAAATAGAGCAAATGACGCACAAATACAAGGATAAGCACATCCACTTGTACATCCATTTCTTGTGCACTGGGGATGCATCAATACCAATACTGGTATTGGGTATCCATCTGATACTGTGCTTATTAACACATACTTATAAAAAAGCTCTGATACCATACTATGTGTCAAAACCAGGTGAAAATATCAAGAAGAGGAACTACAGCAACGTCCTACAAGTAATCCGATAAAACATCTTAAACATAAAACTCAGTACGAGGAGTTCACTGCTAGCAACCAGTGCTGCAGCACATGCTAACTAGGTGAGGAAAAATGTCTACATACAACAATAGTTGTGTGAAAATAACAGCTTCTATCCAGAATGTTGTTCTTGACGATCGGCCAATATCGGTCATTGACAACCGACGGATTCCGATGCAATGAAAACAAGAATGTACTTTTCTTACAGCTGTAGAGAAGCTTTGTTTCACAAAATGAAACAAAACCTGCTCTTCTCCACCACAAAGTAGCTACTGTAGCTAGCTAATGCTTCATTTAAGCTAACAATATAAAGAACAAGAGTAGTAGCCGAAGTGCATGAACATGCATGTGTGTGTATTCATGGTCATTATTTAAACCAGGGGAACATAAATAAATAAATAAATAAATAAAATGTTGCTCATTTCTGTATAAGTATCGGTACCAACAAGTACCAAAAACTTGTACTGTGTTAAAAAATTGTTTTGATGCTCCCTTCTTTCAACATCTAAGTATACTGATGGCCTATATTTACAATGCAGTCTCGTGCAAACATCTCAGGAATTTTAAAGAGTAACTTCATTGCAGTTTCATAGGAATGAAGTAGTACAAAAAGCCAGGACTGCCAACCCCGCCCATAATCCACACCTTTCAGAACTTTTTATATAAGTTGTTCAATTCACAGCTTTGTTACTGAAAAATGATCATAGGTCAAAGGATGGTGAGGAAGTGATTCAGAAAGTGACTTCTTTAAAGCTCTCATTCTCATCTCTATGTCACCCTCCCCATCCTTCTTTCCTTCTTACACACACATACTCACAATCTCTTCATCTCTGAAGTCAGTTTTAGTCATGGGCTGACTTCCAGTTATTTCCAATAATGTATGGTTGGTGGTCCATCACTGTGAACACACCCGTTGCTGACTTTGATGTGACATGGAAAAGCACACGCTGTTCAAAATACAACTTTCCCTTTTTTTCCCGATTTCCGTGGGCCGACATGTGCGATCCATTTCCAGCCATATGAAGCAGGTGATTTGACACGTGTATCACAGCAGGCCACAACACTGAGACGAGAAGACTCAGGAAACTGGCTGAGGCATCCGCTGTATTCACAGTACTTCGCCTGAAATCAGGTTATGGTTCTGATTAAGCAAACTGATTCGATTCCAACGCTGATGACCAGTCCCCTAATTTATTTTCCACAAATGAGAGAAAACAGACTTGTGGCTAAAACATTTGCTTGACTTCAGTAACTCATTTTTCCATAAAAGTTCTGATAAGAATCAATGGTATTTAGATATGGGCAAATGCAAAAGAGCATTGTTTTAACTCTTGCCAAGCATAAAATAATAGCTGAAATTCAGGGCGTTATTTGCAATTCATAAACAAAAGCATACATGTTTCAAAGAGAAGGTTTGTATTATTAACATTTCCTGCTAAGCCATTTCCTCCATGAAATATTTTCTCTTTGTTTATTTCTCCTAAGTTCCAAAAAAAAATCCAACACCAGGCAATTGTAATGAATTCTGAGAATGATTTGAAGTTAATGTGTAGCACAAAAACACACCAAAAACAGCCACAAATTACAGACTAAGTAGAAGACCATAACAAAGCCCAAGCACAAATCTGAAGTCATGTTCTACCGCACAGGGACAGCGTGCGACTCTCGGCTTTCATAAACTATGCCTTTGACATGCCTTTGGACATAGGAAGTGTGAATGAAAAGACCATTGTTCTTTTGACATGTCAGAAACTACATATGTGTCTATCTGATCTGGGGCGCAGCCATTGTAGTCTTCCATTGTTAACGCTTTAGTCTGAATACGCCAGCTGGCTTATGAGGTCTGTCTATTCCCTATTCACTGGAGCTCAGAGACTGGACTGGAAGGAGAGGATGCTCCGAGAAAGGACTAGCACCTCGTGGCCTTTAACTGGTCTTGCCCTCTCATTTCCTTGAAAGATGGATCACATACAAGTCAAGCTGTGGTCGAGGCATGAATGCCCCAAGTGACAAACCTTCTGAATGACTCAGATCATCCAAGCGATAACACTGACCTCTCTCGAGACAAGCAATGACCACATGAAAGGAGGTTTGGGGCCATCAAAGATCCCTGAAGGCACTGTCTCGACCCAGACTCACACTGCCGGATGGATCTAGGCTTTGTGACTGCACCTCCCATTCACTCAGAACTAAGACACTAGGGTGGGTGTTGGACATCTATTCATCATGGCGCAAGCAGCTTTGTGAGGTCACTTATCCACAAGGTGCGGTTTTCCACAGCACTGTTTAGCAGTCAGTCATCCTTGAAATGCTGTTTTTTCATCACATGTCATGGCATCATCATTTGAGAATACTAATTTGATTACAGCCAAAAGGTCACTGAAGCTTTACCTGAGGCTAAATTTAGGATTCTTTAGAAGAACAAAGGCCAAATGTTTTTGCATTGCCTAGGGGCGACATTGCTCTGCAGTCAATTTCAATATGGCTAATTTCAGAAGGTAGAGTTATAACATGAAGGTATAACAATGAAATTATCTGTATCTGTTAAGTGTTGCAAATATCCATACCTGTATCTATATTCCGTATTAAACCTGAAGTGGGCTTGTCCTAAACCTGAAATTTAACCTAAAATGAACCCTACCACTATGCCCCTGGAAACATTGGGCAAAAAAAACAAAACAAAACAAAAAACAGAGGTAGAAATGCCAGCTTTGTCAGCACGGTGTGTGAATTCTGGTTCTGACAGTTACTCAACCTCAGCTACATCATTCAAGTTCATAACCGTTCTCAATTAGAGTTGTGCTGTTTAAAACAGTGATATTCTGTAACTACGATATTTTCTAACAAATGTATTTCTGTTTCCCAAAATTAGTAGTAAACTAGTAGTCTAATTGTAACCATCACGACCATGTAGTTACAAAAGATGATGAAAAGGCATCACACGGAACTGCAAGTTCATCACACATGCTCTTTGTACCTCGAGCTTCAGATCTGACCATTCGCTCACGCCAGCATGAAAGTAAAATCCTGATTCCAGTTAAGCAATCCCACACAATCCCATCCCAAATAGAGCGCCTCCTATTGGTATGTGTTTCGAACACTTTATCTGTTCATTCTGAATAATGTATTGATATCCAGTTACATCCCTACTGTAAGGTTTTATATTGAAATTCTCTTACAGTTTGCAAAGATTTACATTTGCTCATATTTTTATCCAAAGTTACAATTCAGCAGGTCAGCTTGGTGGTGCTGGGATTTGAACTCACTTCCTTCAGATCAGTAGCACAAAACCTTAACCACTGACATACCACTTCCCAAAAAACCTCTATATGCATCTCAACATGTACAGCATTTTAATACCTCCTGCTCTGACAGCCTGTTTGATTTATGCTTAGCTTCTCTCTTGCTCTCATGATAAATGTGATTTTCACATAATAATTCCCTGAATCCACGTATAGTCGGCGATAAAGCATGATAATGCATCCCCTGTGGTATGTTAATGGCATGTTTAAAATGTAACAGCATGCCAAGAGGGAAAGTACAAGTGTAATTTTTTTTTTTTTCTGCGGTGGGGGTGTCATTTCAAATTGTTGATAGGGTTTGACAGTCATGAGGTTTTAATGGGAGACAGGCATATAGGATGGATGAAGTTTTTAGTAAATTAATGTTCACACATCAGCGTTCACATCCTTTTATAGAACACTGTGCCTCTCCAGATGTTTGCACTTGAACTATGCCTCACATTTATTAAACACTTGGCCTTGGTATCTGGTCACTGATTTTGTTTTATCTCCTCAGGAATGGAGAAGAGCATCAGTGGTTTTGTTTGCAATCGCTCACTCTGCTACTCTCTACTTGATGACAAGATGCAGTTTAAACTGTTCCAGTTGTGTTACAGTCAAGCTCCGAGGGATTAAAACCACAAACAGACTTTGCACTCTTCCCTTAAGAAAGAAAATGGTTCTTCAAGGGCCTGTAGGATAGTTAAGGGTTCTTAGCTTCTTAAGAAGGTTCTACTTGGTACCTCTTCACCATACTCTGTTGTATGAAACTTCATGGATTCCCCCAGAGGGACAACCTTTTTCTTAAGAGTGTTCCTTGAAAATACATCATGGAGATGGGTTCTGGTTGGCACAGTGAGTGAATAGTACTGTCTGGGGTTTGTCACGTTCTCCCCGTGTCTGCATGGGTTTCCTCTTGTTTCCTCCCAAAAACACACTAGTAGGTGGGTTGGCTACTCTAAATTACTCCTAGGTATCCCATCCAGGGTGTATTCCTGCCTCATGCCCAGTGTTCCGCGATAGGCTCCAGATCCACCGTGATCCTGACCAAGATAAAGTGGTTACTGAAAAAGGGTTGTTATTGCATTAGTAGGCAATGATTCAGACAAAAACACTTTATAAATATTGTGTGGTTTATTTTAATAGAGGTATATTTCCATTAACACTATTATTTGGGGAAGCTTGAGAAGCATGAAGTGGTAACTGCAATGTCACACACAGAAATCTAAATGCAAGGGTGTTGGGCACCAAATGTGCTAGGGCAATGAAGGCTATCCCTTCTAGTCTGAACCAACAGAAGGACTACTGTGGCACAAGTTACAAAAAATTATAATGATGGTTTCAGGAGGAATGTGTCACAACACCCAGGGCATCACACCCTGCTGTGTATGGAGCTGTGTAGCTGCAGACTGGTCACAGTACCCATACAGAGAGTGCCTACAATGTCAGCGTTGGAACTGGATCTTGGAGCAATGGAAGAAGGTTGCCTGGTCTGATGAGTCTGTTTTTGTTTTACAACATGTGAACAGCCAGATACATGTGCACCATTTACCTGGGGAAGTGGTGACCCAGGATGCACTGTGGGAAGAAGGCAAGCCAGTGGAGGAAGTGTGATGCTCTGGGCAGTGTTCTGCTGGGAAACCCTCGGTCCAGGCAGTCAGATGGACGTCAATTTGACACATCATCTACCTAAACATCACTGCAGACCAGGTACACCCCTTCACGGCAAAGGAATTCCCTCATGGCAATAGCCTTTTTCAGCAGGATAATGTACCCTGCCACACTGCACACATAGTACAGGAATGGTTTGAAGAACATGACAAAGAGTTGAAGGTGTTGCCTTGGCCTCCAAATTCCCCAGATCTCAGTCCAGTCAAGCATCTGTGGGATGTGCTGGAACAACAAGTCCGAGGTGCATTGGCTCCACCTCGCAACTTACAGGACTTAAAGGATCTGCTAACGTCTTGGTGCCAAATACTACAAGGCACCAGAAGTCTTGTAGAGTCCATGCCTTGGAGTTTAGAACTATTTTGGTGGCATATGGAGGACCGACAGCATATTAGGCAGATTGTCGTAATATTTTGGCTTATCAGTATATTAGTATTTGACTAAAGCATTCATAATGATGGAACATATTAGTAAATTATGAAATGTATACATTAACAGCCTCTGAGTCATATATGATTAGTCCTATATAATAATCATAATAGTTTACATTTACAGCAGACGCCCTTATCCAGAGTGACGTACATTTATCTTATTTTTTTAGAGCCCAGCAGTGGCAGCTTGGCATTTTTAGAACTCTGTTTTACAAACTGTTTTATACCACAGGTAAAAAATTTTATCAATATGTATATTTAATTTTTATTTACAATTTATTCCTGTGTTAGGGTTTAGTTTAAAATTGAGTATGCTGGAAATGAAATATTCAAGAAAGTCTCAAACTTACATTATAGCCTATAATTTGGGTTAACCAAACAGATTCTTCATAATGTAAATGATTTCCACATGACGCCCTCGTCCCAGTGTTTTTTTAAAACCATTTTCAGTGAACTCAAAACATTCACCATTTACCTTGACAGAAAGCAAGGGCGCTGTATAAGTGCATCACAAACATGGGCCAGTGTAACATGGCAGAAGGGGCGGGGCTTTCACCGAGTGTCAGTTAATATTGGAGAGTTCAAAACACCTGCGCAAATGTCAGTTGGTTCACCTGGCATTTTTATTATGAAGAAACAGCTCTTTTGGTGTATTTTGGCATATGTTCCAGCACGCCCCAATTCAAGTACCTACACAAAATGTGTAAAGCCATGGCAGGCCCAAGACCCCCCACTCCCCCCCTTGCATTGAATGTGAGTTTGAATACCTCTGGCGAAAGTCACATATATTAAATGAGTTAATAAGATGTTATTACTTAATAATTACCGTTATTAATGGCTTCATATATTAATTAATTCATATATGAGTCAGAGGTTGTAAATTTATGTTCCATTATTTCCTGATGTGCTACAGATTAGTACGTGTTTAATTCATCATTATGAAAGCATTATTTAATAATAATAATACCTACTAACCATTAGACAGAACATCTCATGTATTTTTTAATCTTTTCTCATCTCCCCCTAAAGTCTTCGGTGATCTTACTCAATCCAGGCCCAGATCAGGTACTCCTTTGTTCATTCCTGGCTAAGCGGTTGCAGTGACATCATTATTTTTATGTGATCACTCACTGTCAAAGCTAGCGCGCCATACTGGATTGAATGGCTACCACACAATGCCTCATTGTCCCCAAAGCTGTGATGTAGACACAGTGGGAAAAGCGCAGGGTGAGAGCCCCGTATACTGATTTCCAGTGTCAGTTTCAATCACCGTCCCTTTGCCTACTTGAAACCTCAAGACAATGGAAGCACTTCACGGATCAAATGTATAAAGCAGAAAGTGCAAAGAAAAGCAGTTTTAAAGGAAAAAACACCTTGTGTGTCTCCAAGCCATTGCAAAGAGAGATGACCCATCTCAGACACTGGGTCAGAAGTTCACGGATTGTGTTCTCCGTGATGAGGGCCATTAGCAGATGCCTCGGGCTACATGTTGTTCAGGAATGGAGAAAGAAGTGTAAGCTACAGCCAGCTTCTGCAAGGTGCTGACATGCTGTTTAGGTGATAGCTGATTCCAAAAAGACCTCTGGGTATTACAGGATGAACTGGGAATAAATTTAATATGTACCACATTTCAATGCACCATAGGCATTAGGTGTTAGTGAGAACCATCCTGCCATAGCGTTTCTTGATCTTCTTTAATCGGGTCAGGCATGAGTCTCTGTAGGACTGCTTGGTAAAGCTCAGAATAGTTGAGGTTTGAACGACTGGAAATATATTCCAACCTGCTGTACAATAACCCTATCACTACGACATCAGACACACGCCTAGACACTAGTGTGTTGATGAGTAAGCATGCATTCATGAGGACACAAATCTTTTAACAGACAGTAAAACAATTATGTAGCTACTCACAAAACTTGGCAAGAGGCACATGCAATGGAATCTGGCTTACAGGGTGGATTTGTGTATCCAGTGCATGTAGTGAATAATGGCATAAAGATAAAAAAAACAAAAAAAGGTATTCAGTTGACTCATTTAAATAACACTCACAGGAATTGAAATAAAAGTGACACCATTTTAAAAGCATCTACACAGACATCAAAGGCTACTTTTCCAGAAACAGGTCTGGCATGATGTTGATTAAATGCTCCATTACAATTTTCTTTGGAAAGTCCATGAAAGTGTGGGACTAAGCTTAATCTTCATCCAGGAAAGCTGCTCTGTAGATTCAGATGTGATTAACAAAGACATGCTTGAAGCACCTGTAGCTAAATGTTGCATAATCCAATAGAACACTTTTGAAATAATGTAATTATTTGGACTCCACACAGTCACAATGAAAGTATCAATACTTTAGAAACATCTGCGTTGTCGCAAGAACGCCAGAGCATATTGGAAAGGTAGTATCACATATTCCATCTGAAATCCCAGTGAAAGGCAAGAAAGTGGCGCAATAGAGATTATCGCAAAAACAGCCGTGTTTTGACATTTCCATTCCTTTGTTATTGTGACTCCATAAGGTTTGAGGTGTTTAGTTAAACCTTGAAAAATCTGATTTGTCTTCATTCACTCAGAGAGCCGACTTTAAAGGACTTTCAAACCAAGGATTGCACAGGCCCAGATATGTTTTCAATTTTGCCACAGATGAGTTGAAACCTAAGCAATTTGTCCATCAGAACAGTGACGATGAAGATCAGAAGGCCCGATTATGGATGTTTCTAGGGGAACCATTTCTTCCTTTAAGGTTTAACAGGCATCGGGGTGTTCTGTAGTGGCAAAAGTTGATCCAGAGTGCAGTATAAATCATAAGTGGATAAAGCAGCAATTTTTTCTGGGCTAAAAAGAAAACTGCATGATGTCATGGCATGGTTACAAAGTTGTCCTATACAGCTCCAGTTCATATTGTCAGCATTATTCATTTACAGTATAAATTACACATCCATTTACCAAAGCTGTTGGAGCGCAGTCTGGTTAGTGCATGGCATGTGAAGGATACAAATCAGCTGTTTTGGTGTGTAACCTCAGTTCTCTGAAGAAATAAAAGCAACCACAGATCCCATGCTGCTTTTCAGCTGTTCACTTTGTTTCAGTCGGAGCCAATATGGCAGAGTGGTGTGTGACCTTGATCTTTCCGAGAGCTGATATTTCACACTGAGCAGTTTTTACTTGATGAGTCAGCCACAAACCAAATGTGGTCAAGTAGAGCATGTAGGCAATGCATTATTTTTTTGGGGGGGGGGGGGGTATGGGAGGTTTGTGGTGTTTCACATGGTGTGATTTACAGAATGACAGTGATTACATACTTTTTGTTGGGGGGGGATGGGGGAATATTATGTTTTACTTTTCAGTGTACAACACTTGTCAGTGGGTTGCTGGTACCTTTGCTAAAACCTAAAACATGTGGTGTACCTTAAAAAAATCAAAAATCATGGAGGGTACCTTTGAGGGCACCTTTATATTATTTGTACCTGTAGAATACCTAACTCAGTTGTGGACAAATTAAAAGCTCTACTGTGCTGCTAATTGACTAGGCTAAAAATTGGTAGCTAAAATAATGTATTAATGCATGGCAAGCTAAATGCATTAATACAGACATGAAAGAGTCCATTGATTTCTGCATAGTGAACAACTCTGCTATATATTTTTGACATGTTGTGCTAGCTGGAGAGTTATAGGACAGATTTACAATTTGCTTGCTTTACTTTTTGTGGTTTTGTCAGTGTTTTTGTAGTTTCTGATCCTGATCTGTGCATGCTAATTAATCCGACTAGTAAAACCTAGCTAGTAAAATAGCCAGATCACACCTCGCCCAATATGTATAGTGGATTCAGAACGAGTAGCTTGTGCTATAGATAAAGCGTCGACATACATCACACACTGTAAAGTGCACTATGTTTAAATATAAGTACCAATCGAAGAAATATAGTTCATGAAAGTCAGTAGTGAGCAGGTTTGTTTCTTTCTCTGGCTGCTGATTGAGATACCTCTAGCCTACTGAGTCTACTTGTCCTCCAGACCACTTATAGCCTGGATATGTAATCTGTTTGTTCCTTGTGCTAGGGCTACTAATTTGTCCACCCCTGATAGGTAAATTTAACATAAGTTTTAGATTTAACATAATAATTTTGCTTTTACATGATCATTTGCTTCTTTGATGATGGCCTTCTATTACAAGCAACCATATAATAATAAGCTATTAGGAATGAAAAGATAGAAGTAGATGTCAAAGCTGCCACAACTTGGCAAAACTTGGTCCAAACTGGTACAAACCACTGCTTCCTTGGTTTCCATTCTTGTAAATAAATCTATGTCTAAGGCATACAGTTAGGTCCATAAGTATTTGTACAGTGACACAATTTTTGTCATTTTGCCTCTGTACACCACCACAATGAATTTGAAAAGAAGCAGTCAAGATGTGATTGAAGTGTAGACTTTCAGCTTTAATTCAAGGGGTTTAACAAAAATATTACATTAACCGTTTAGGAATTACAGCCATTTTTGTCATAGTCCCCCCATTTTCACAGGCTCAAAAGTAATTGGACAAACTAACAATCATAAATATTAGGATTATTTTTAATACTTGGATGCAAATCCTTTGCAGTCAATGACTGCCTGAAGTCTGGAACCCATGGAAATCATCAAATGCTGAGTTTCCTCCCTTGAGATGCTTTGCCAGTCCTTTACTGCAGCCACTTTCAGTTGCTGCTTGTTTGTGGGTCTTTCTGCCTTCAGTTTTGTCTTCAGTAAGTGAAATGCATGCTCAGTTGGGTTGAGGTCAGGTGACTGACTCGGCCATGTAAGAACATTCCATTTCTTTGCCTTAAGATGCTATTGGGTTGCTTTCACGGTACAGCAATCACATCATCAATAAACACCAGTGACCCAGTTCCATTGGCAGCCATACATGCCCATGCCATAACACTTCCTCCACATGTTTAACAGATGATGTAGTATGCTTTGAAATAAGAGCCCTTCCTTTCCTTCTCCATACTCTTCTCTTCCCATCATTCTCGTACAAGTTAATCTTGTATCAGAACTGGTCAGGCTTTTTTAGAGTTTTTTTTTTTTTTTTTTTTAGCAAAGTCTTATCTGGCCTTTCTGTTCTTGAGTGTTACCAGTGGTTTGCATCTTGAGATAAACTGTCTGTATTTACATTCATGAAGGCGTCTCTTGATTGTAGGCTTTGATAATGATATGCCTACCTCCTCCAGAGTGTTCTTGACTTGGCTAGATGTTGTGAAGGGATTTTTCTTCACAGAGGAAAGAATTCTGCAATCATCCACTTTAGTTGTCTTCCATGGTCTTCCAGGCCTTTAGGTGTTGCTGAGCTCACCAGTGTATTCCTTCTTTTTAATAATGTAGCAAATTTGGCTACTCCTAAAGTTTTTGCTATCTCTATTGATTTTTCAGCCTAATGATGGCCTCCTTCACTTGCATCGACACCTCATTGGACTGAATAGTGAGAGTTACCATGAACAGCTACCAAATGCAAATTCAACACTTCGAATGAACTCCAGACCTTTTATCTCCTTAAATTGTCATGAAATAATGAGGAAACAGGCCACACCTGGCCATGAAACTGCTTATCAGTCAATTGTCCAATTACTTTTGGGCCTGTGAAAACGGAGGAACTCTGTAAAAAAAATGGCTGTAATTCCTAATGATTAATTAAAATTTTTTAACCCCCTTGAATTAAAGCTGAAAGTATACACTTCAATCACATCTTGATTGTGTCAGATACAGAGATAAAATTATGAAAATTGTCAATGTCTCCAACCACACCTCCAACCTAGTTGTGGGCAAGAAAACGAAAAGAAAATAACAGCACAAAATGACAGGAAAGCCAGGCAATCTTCACACTAGTTTCACAAAATTAAACCCATATGCACCTAGAATGTGCACTATCACACTGACAAGAGTTAGCAAGCCACACGGGGTTTATATTCATTCTAATACAATCCATCTGGAGCCAAATCTCGGCTGATTCTTCACACTGAAGACTGATTAGGTATAAACGGACACAGGTAGATCTTGAAACTGCCACAAACACACTCGTGTGGAGATCTCACCCACGATGCTGGAGCTGCATACGCCAGGACTTAGCTCTCATTAATACCAGAACCACAAGCTTCTGGAGGGATAAAAAGCCTAGGCAAAGATTTGCAAAGATGAAGGGATGTGATGAGTGAAACCTGTAGGATGGACAGATTTGCATAGCAGATGTTGCACTTCGCGGAGGTCTGAAAGCATCTTCAGGAGATCGTTTAATTGCAGTATCGACCCCACCCACAAACAAAGCAGCATTACCCAAACAACGGCTCTGGATTGGAGCGAAGGTTTAGATAACGAATACCACACAGCGGTAGGAGATGTGAAAAAGTCACACAGGCCGTTTATCTTCATCCACTTCTTTCAGAGGCCTGGTTCTGATGCACAGCCACATTTGTTCTGGTGGTTTACATCTCAGACACATAGCGAAAGTCTTGGAAACGTCTTGGATGTCACGGTGACCGCACATCCCAGGGGAGCCATTAGAGGGGACAGATGAAGCACAGGGACGAGGTTCCTGCTATGCACTCACTCTGTTGGGAGGCCTCGGCAGGAATTTTGCCAGCAGAAAGTGAACAAAGTGTCTGTGGTTAAGCAGGGAAGTCCAACATTCCCAGCTTCATAAAAGGGAGAGAAAGACAGAGAGGAGACAAGAAACAAAAAGACAGGGTGAAAATCAGGAAGAAAAAGACAGAGATTCCCTAGGGGTGGTGGTATCACTCAGTCTCAGAACTTTCTAAAAGTTTTCCAGAAATGAAACACTTCATTATAATCTTTGTGGTCAAGAAAATTTTACCAGAAAGAAAAATCAAAGCAGGTACAGTACGCTTCAAGCCATGTAACACAAAACAAGAACAGTAAGGAGTGTACTTTTGGATTGTATAGATAACAAACTTTGGTTTTGACTTTCACCAACTAGCATACAGTCTGCATATGCTTTATAGTCGCTCTGTTCGTGACCAATTACCAGCCCTTCTGTCTGTTTCAAAAAGCAGTCAAGGTAGCACAGTACATAATGAATATGACAGTTGAACTCAACCGCAAACCAGACGCTGAGTGATACCCAGTGTCTGGACAGTGTGCCTTTGTTAGCAGAGGCCAAAGCTGTCTGTTCCTACTTCTCTCACTGTCCCTCCACTCAATACTCACCTTTTACACTGGTTACATGCCACCAAAACAAAGTGCACTGTGGACAGATATGTGAGTGCTTAACTGTTCTTTAATATATCATGAATTAATGCTAAAAGCTGTTCGTCGACACTGACTCTACACAAAGCGCGTTCAGTACAAATAGTTTTCCTGGAGGTCAGGTTCCATTATAATGAACCAAGGTCAGCATTAAGCTAAAGCAAATCTCTGATTGACGCTCCCACTGGTAATATCTTTATGAATGCAATCTTTTTTAACTCAAGGAACTGTTTTTCCAATCCGACTGTATTTCCAATCCTATTGTATTGCATGGAAGTACTGATGGAAAAGCCAGATTGCAGAATTTAATGCAAGTGGAAAGCCAATAAGGTAACTTCAGGAACTTTTGGGTTTAGATCCCAGCATGTTTAGCCATTTAGATCCCAGGGTTTATCCACTGAGCCCAACAATATATAAAAGATGTGAAAAAGATATAATAGTTTATAATAATGACAGTTTTAATAGGTCTTTTGAGAATGTAGAAAAGATGTCTTACACGGTGTGGTCATGCACTAGACGTCAAAGTAAATAAAGCTCAAAAAGGATGGAGCAGAACAAGGTGGATCAGGATAAAGTCTTTTGATGGGAAATTTTATTCTCAGGCTCAGCTTATTCAGTAGTAGACTTCTTTGGTGACTAGATACACTGAAGTTGAAGAATAAATAACATTAGAAAAATTCAAAAGCAAACAGACTTAGAATCTTTTCATTCATTCATTCATTCATTCATTCATTCATCTTCAGTAACCCCTGTTAGGGCCGCCAAGGGATCTGGAGTCTATCCTGGGATTGCTAGGTGCAAACTGGTAATAAACCCTGGACGGGATGCCAGACCATCTTAGGGCACCATACACACACATTCACACACTCATTCATACCTAGGGGCAATTAAAGTCACCAATCCACCTATCTGCATATTTTTGGGAGGGGGGAGGAACCCAGCGGAAACCCACACAAACCCAAATTCAGGATCAGAGGACCCTGGAGATGTGAGTCAGCAACACTACACTCTCAGAAATAAAGTCACCAAACTGGACTTTTTCTTGTTGCTGGTACCACTTTAGCGACAAACAAATGCATAGTTTAGTATCGTTATTTCTCAGAGTGCACTACTATGACACCTTGACTAAGAGTCTGGGTTTAAAAAAAAAACCCAAGTGTTACAACTTTCTTACAAAAGCAACTAGAGATTACAAAAATTATTTAAATGCTTGTAGAGCATGGCCTTGAATTAATTATGTAATCAAACTATAAGTTCATGAGGCACCACACTCAGAACGGGATGTGCATCACACAAAGTGCGTGAGAAGAGGTTGCTTTTGAAGAGGCCAACTGTTGGCCTTCAGTATATATATAAGTTTTCGATTACAGGAAATGATCTTGTTAAAAAAATGAATTATTCATATCCGATTTTTGACTGTTCCATTCAAAACTGATGTGTAACGTCTACCCAGTTCCTGCAGTCTAAATGTTATTATATGACATAAACACAATGACAGGCTTGAGAGTGAGGGCAGGAATTAAAAGAAAAGGTTAAAACCCCACTCAAAACAGAGTGTACACTTTTCAATAAATGGAAAATATTCTTGGCACATCCGTGGTCATTTGAACAATAACAAATCCACAGAGCAGGCACTTGTACGCTTGATCATTACGCCCTCACTAAGAACACATCTGGAGTCTCTCCTGTCTTGGCTGGACCATGCAAGAGTGAGAGTGGAATGTGTGTATTTTATTGGTTTCTCATAGGGAGTAATTAAAACCCAGAGATACAGACCTCCGTTTGCGTGTTTGCTTTGCGTAAAACTTAACCTCAAAAAATTGGCTTGGCTTTAACCTGAGAGACGGGAATGCTGATTGTGTCCACATCTCCCCTTATACCACAGCACCGCTGAATTCTTGATTCTGGCTCGTTAAAAGGTGTTGATTAATTTTCTACAACAGCAGCGCTGACAGTAGTGCCGGCTGTAAACGTGTTGTTTATAAGAAGAAGAAAACTCCTTGATATAGTGAAGTTTTCTGTAAGGAGAGGTTTATTTAACATTTATGGAAACAGTCTCCAGTTTCAGCATGTTGTAACAGTCCGTACGTTTTCCTCATACTTCCACTTCCACGTACACGGGAAAGTCTTCAGTGTGAACAGGACAGTGTGAACAGGATTTTTTTTTGGTCTTCTTTCAAGAGAAAACCTCTGAAGTGAGGAAAACAGAGGCTGGTGAGGGAACAACTGCATATTGCTGCTCTTCTGAGGCTGGACGACAGGAGCGAAGTCATCTTAGGGACGTTCAGCAACATTAAATGTAAATATATAAGACTATAAATGGTTGAAAAGCATGACGTGTCATTCATTAATAAATTCAAAATTGCAATCCTTGGCAAACCCCTGTGATATAAGAGGAATAAAACACTACATTTAACAGTGCATACTGTCATGTTTTATTCCTTATTGTCACTCTGGTATGGATTTCTCACCAATAGAACTGGTATTCAGTTTGGCCCTGGAGCTTGAGTGAAAGTATTCAGCTGTGGGATAATAAGTGGGAAAGTGGCAATAAAACCAAAGATCCTCTTTTAGCTCAGAGAGCTCACTTGGTTAAATCCTGGATTACCTGAGCTCCAGAGTGGCTTTAGAAGCAAAGCATGAAGAGGATCCTAATGTAATTCTCATGGCAGGAAAATCTTTATGAGGAACCTGGAGAAGATAGCATCGCAGAAAATAATCCAGTCTACCATTCAAAATCTTTAAAAGATTCAAGATATCAAGACGTCATTGATGTGTAGGTCATATGTTTTGTTTTAATAAAGATTTGAGGTTAAATTTACAAGATGACGCTTTTTTGGCCTTATTATGTCTATACAAGTACATTAGGTCCTTTGAGTTTGCATTAGGCACTATACAAACCATTCTGCTCTCATAGTTTACAAAAAGGCTTTATTTGACTGGGACTCTTATTCAAACTGTTATTGCTCATGTGTTAATTAACCCTAACTGTTCATTCAACTGAAATAAACAATGTGCAATCAAAATACACAGAAGGCTAAACATAAAGCATTCACTATAAAAACCCCATTCATTCAGTAAATTCAGACAGGGAAGAGTTAACCGTGATTTAACAGAGCTAAATGAATCATACTTGTTTTAAATCCCTAATTGCTTCCGTTTTCCCTTGGAGTTTATAAATGAACAAATCCTCCTCATTCACCTCTCAGGTGTTCTCCGTCTGTTTATTTTTATTTAGTCATTTCAGGATGAAAGGATGGAGAGGGGAGAAGGAGGGGGAAGAAAAAAAGCACCCTGCTTCTATTTCACCCGATTCATTTACACATCCGGCTTCATTCACCAAGCTGAAAGAGGGAAGTACAATGCCTGCAAAGTGCATTGTTGATGAAAACCATAAAGGAGGCATTTAATTGGGCTATTTATCCTGCGCTTAGCTCCTGTGCTGTGCCCTCTCTTGTTTAGGGAGCGTGTTTCTCTCACACACACACACACACACACACACACACACACACAAACAAGCTTCTCTTGTTGCACTGGTTGTCTCATGTGCAGTGTACGGGCTCAAATAATTACCTCAATTCACCATCAAAGCCAGAACAATGTCCAAGACAAATACAATCAAGGCATCGAATAGCGCTGTGTCTGATGATGTATGGGAATTCGAGATGGCTAACCAGGTGCCAGCCAGGTGCTCTTCCAAGAACCAGGGTTAAAAAACATATCAGTAAATATTACTATGAATTACAAAGTGCTAGGGGCCAAATAGAGATACTATAGCCATATTATGTGTATATGTTTGTGAACAGATACCCAAAGACAGAACGTCAGCATGTGGCCTCAGGGTTTCTACATTTTAACTCTAAATGGAAACTGTTGATGGAGGATATATTCATGAACCGTTTGGATAATTTTGGATGTGAGAACAAAGTTGTACTTTTATTCTGAATGTCAAATTGTATATTGTTCAGAAGACACGAATTTGTCTTTTTGCTGCAAACTACTGCATTATCACAACTGTCAAATATACTGTACAATTCGTACAAAATCTAAATGTAGGGTATGTAACATAAAATGAGCTGAAACTTAACCCAAATGAGTCACTTTCTAGTGTTTATGTTTTGTGCTTTACTCTCTTTCTCTATTTCTAATGTTTGACCTAAGATGCCAGTTTGAACCAAAATTCACCATTTTTTAATTTCTAATTGAATGTCAGCTAAATGGGATACTCAATCATTTCCCAATGTAATCTCTATCTGCAAAGAATTTCAACACGGTTCCCAATATCGAAACACCTTTATTACATGTGCTGAGTCAAGGCAGGATGCAAGTGCTTTATTTGAGCAAATCCTTTATTTTATAGAATCATAATCATAAACAGTGTCTATGGTGGGGGTCAAAACACAGGCAGATAACATTAAACAAAGACAATCCATTATCACAATCAGAAAAGCAAGCTAGTGTCAGAACTAGAAAATAAGTTTTGGAGTTTAAACACTAGAAATGCATAACAAGCCTTTGTAAAGACACAGTGACACAACAAGGTATAAATAGACTAATCAAGAACTAAACACACAACAGGTGAACACAATAGGATAACAAGTCAATGACAACATGGGCAGAGACAGTATCAAAACAGAAACAAAAACAAAAGCACATGGCGTGTCAGCACATGCCACTGTAAACAAAAGCACATGACGTGAAAGCAGCACTTGTCATGCTGGTACCCAGAAGGAATTTATGACAAAAAAAAAAAATCCCCAGCAATTAACGTTTATGCAATGCAAACATTTTTTTGAAATGACTTTATAAACTCTTCACTTAACCATATTTGGTAATTACGCTCTAAGTATGTATATTTCAGAGATTGGACTACTTTCTCAGAGGGTAGAATATGTATTTATCCGTAACTAGTGTACAACACTTATAAATGTCTTAGGCACCCTGCATTTTAATATAAATTTTGTCTTGCCAATTTTATGCCTGCTGCATTAATGTCAGTAGAAAAAAAAAATAGATTTAAAAAAAAAAAAAAAAAAAATTCAATGTTAAAGAGAAATCTTTGTATTTTGTTAAGTAATGGACCGTATTAAGTAATAGACCACATTTCTGTCTGGGATTTTACCTGCAGAGACAGAAGTGTAGCAGGTTCTCCAAAAAGCCAGGAACACAACCTTCCAGCCAATTTCCTTAGAATACTGCATGAAAGTGTATGTAAGTGAATTTATCTAGTTTTAAACACAAAGGCAAGTTATGATTTGATTTAGTTTCTTGCTGGCTGCTTTACTGTTTACTCAATCTAAAAAAAAAACTATACTCAATATAAAGCATATAAGCATTATTTTTATACTTAGTAACTATGTGGCATGGTGGTACAGCTGGGTATTGCTCTGGGGTTGTATAAATAGGTTGGATAAAATGACATAAGAACAGCATGGGTAAAATTCCCTCATGTCTTTCTCATGCTAAAACATTTACTGACAGACTGTAATGGTTGTAGTTTTAAATTTGCATTATATAGTCACATATTTTAAAGGTTTATTAAGACAATAAATGTGCCTCCAAAAGCTTCCAATGTGAGTGAGTTTCGAGTTTCTCAGAACAGGAAAATGTGTCACAGTTAGTGTATGTGGTAATTGCACATATATTACAGACACTATAAATAGAGATTAGGTTTAAAAATGTACGAATATTCTTTTAAATCAAAGGCAACCCAGTGGCCTACTTTGTTTCGGCTAGGATAGCATGCTATGTAAAAAACAAACAAACGAAAAACTTGTAAAAGGGGACAGTCTTATTTTGCATCAGAAGTTTTTCCTTTGAAGCCCCAGTTCACACAAAATACAGTGTGAACCCCAGCATATGGAGGACAGCACTGGAATCTCCATTTCTCCCTTCATTTCCACACAAGTTCGCAATAGCAAAGGGCTTGTAAACTCCCCAGGCAGATTAAGAGGCAACATTTACTTGCAAAAATGAAGCCCAATAAAAACTTTTAAAGCAAGGCTTTGGGTTTCGGTGCCGACAGACTCATTATACCCACTTAATAGGTAACAATATATCCAAAGAACGCCTTACTGAATATTTTCTTTGGCTTCTGCACTATATAAACACCCTGTCTGCCAATAGCACACTTACTAACCGGCTGATTGTGCATTAGTGTTTATGCGTTCACCACAGCATGATATGGTCAGCCATGTTTCTAAGCCTGTTTGTGTCTGGGTGTTTATGTTAAGAGACTCTCCTCGAGGGTGGTCCACAATCGCTGGCCGAGAGCAAATAAACTAGGAGATTAGTGTGTGTTGCTTCTCCGCAGGCCCTGCAGATAGCATTGCTGTTTCCCATTTCCGGGATAACAAGATAAAAGGTTTGTTTGCTTACCCTGACGTAGGAGTCACAGCCATGCAAGTTGCCATATTTGAATACGTCAATGTGTCAGTGTACAACATTCCCATTCATCTTTCAAAATGGCTTATCGTGTCAGTGGCACATTTATCTTGACACGTGTTGGTTTTCATCTCAAACAGTGCTGACAGCTTTCACTAAGTTAGGTGTGTGCATAAGAGATCAGCTGGTATTTATATTCCTACATTTTTTTAGCTACTGCATTATCATGTAAGTATAGCAGTACCTTCTGTGTGGCGTGAGTTGACACTCTTCCTTACAGTCTTTACATTTACATTTATTCATATTTATCCAACATGGACTGGTAACAGGCCAAGGGTCATTTAGTAGCAAGCTGCAAGAGAGGGCATTAGGCTTCTTGTGAGGTTTCATTCATTCATCCTCAGTAACCATTTTATTTTGGTCAGGGTTATGGTGGATCCAGAGCCTATACAAGGAATATTGAGAATGAGGCAGGATTACACCCTGAATGGGACATCAGTCCATCGCAGGGCACCATGCATACATTTGTAGCCATTCCACCCACTAATGTTTTTGGGAGGTGGGAGGAAGCTTGAGAACATGGAGGAAACTGGACACAGACAGTAACCTGAGCTCAGGTTTGAACCGGAGCCCACCACTACCCGCTGCACCACTGTGTTGCCAACAATGTGTCTTGATATCTTCAAATACTTGCTTCCTGTCCACTTGCTGTGCCTTTTTCACACATTGGCTGTGTGCATCATACACTAATTGAAAGATTACATCTAAAAATGTAATGGTTTTTTGTCTTGTTCCTCTGCAGGGTTCTATGTAGACCCCTGCAGCAGAGATTTCCCTCTTACATAAGAGTCCAATTAGAAGCCCTTTAGGGGCCATTAGAAGCCAGAACCATTCAGCATGAAACCAAGAAATCCCGTGGTCATCTTAGTGCTTTAATGCACCACAATATCATGAAATCATATAGATGGGGTTGATAGTTAATCACTACCCATCATCCTCCCTCAGGACGCTCCCTATGCCACCCACACACTTGTCCGTCAGAAATGCTGTAGGCTATGGTTTGATCAATTGTTGTTTAGGAAGGTAGGAACTTATGATTTAGTTGACACTTTTGGTCAAAAATGACCTTACTACTGATTGAATCCAATCCTCTGAGCTGAACAGTTTCATAGTGGTTCCATGGCAGTCCGTAAATTTGAAGTCGGGACCTCGAGGCACTAAAACTTGGGCAATGGTGGCTCAGTGGTTAAAACGTTGGACTACTGGTTGGAAGGTCATGAGTTCAACTCCCAACACTGCCAATCTGCCACTGTTGGGCTCCTGAGCAAGGCCCTTAACCCTCAACTGCTCAGATATATAAATGAGATAAATGTAAGTCACTCTGGATAAGGGCTTCTGCCAAATGCCGTAAATGTAAAACTTCAATACAACTGTCAGAGAAGCTTAATCAGTGAAACACAGTGGTACTTTGCAGTTTGATAGCATAAACATAACACATTAGAATTGCTTAAAAAGCTCAACTAACTACTCCTGAATATTAATGATGCATCAGAATTAATTAATGCACACTCAGATGATGTGCTCAAACCTGCAAGTGAAACACTGCCTGTGCCATTGAAGCAGAAGATGTCAAAAACAATCCATGAGGTGATGCATAAAAAGACAAGATGCATCCCTCCAGCAATGATTATGTAAGATTCTGTGACCAAGACTTGGCTAATCTAGCACACAATCACCTAATCTTGCTTCTGGAGTTTTACCACCATGCCAACTTTCAGGCCTAACATACACCTGATCCAGTTAATCAAGGCCATTAAGACTGTCAAAAGTGACAGAAGTAAAGATTGCAACTCAACTCTACAGGGTAGGACATCCCCAGAAGCAAGCAGGGTTGGACAAGCAGGAAGATGTGCCAAGAAATCCCACCCTGTTCCAGGCTGGAACCTCACACAAACCTAGCACCTATCCACAAAAGGGCCCTTGTATCAAGCATCCATGTAGGTGGCATTGTGCTGGAACACTGGCACCATGTGATGCCGCACAGGTGAACAACTACACCCTTAAGGACCAAATCGGGAGGGGAAAAGGGTAACTGTCAGTTCCTCCAACCCTCGGGCGCAAGAAGAATCTGGCGTCTTGGGTCCCAGGCTTGTCACAAACCAGATGTGACTCTTTGATGTGAGCAGGCCTAGCTGCTGCATTTGATGTATGATACCCTTATATCTGTGTGATCCCTTTATAACAGGCCCTAGTCTCTCTCACTGGAGTCTCATCTCTGTCTGATATGCAACACCTACGAAAGTGGCAGATTAAAGACAAGGGCTGTACTTGTTGGGGATTATGACAATTTGGGAGGTCGGTCTCAAGTGTCGCTTGTTTTTTTGTAGATGCAATGGGGCAAATCCTTACAAGACCAAGAAAGGCTAACTTCAGGGATAGCCATGATTCCTCAAGTCAGGATTGCAATAGCTGAACAACCACTGAACCAGGGTATCGCAATATCCCAGCCTATGCTGCACCTCTTTGGAATACCCAAGTCACCAACGCAGTATGGGCTTCATTTACGACCGAGAAAGGATGACAGGTCACTCTGTCTTCTTTCAAAGCTTTGACTCTGCTCTTCGTATAATCTGATGGACACTGCTGTATTGTCTTTTTACAGACAAGAGCTGCATTTTAATGGAAGGCTTTGAATAAAATTGAAACCAGATGGGGGAATAGGAGTTAAAAGCAGATCAAGCAGGTCATGCACTTTCAAACTCAACCCATCACAGAGGAAGATGAGGTCATTCAATATACTAAACAGGGTTTATGGTCCATGTCGTGGCTGCACAACAGAGACATGCTGACAATTCTTATTTAACATGGATAACACCTACATGATATGACATTTTTAAAATGGAGGGCATCTCACTTCTTGTGGACAGAATTGGCCTTTTTACCCCATAAGGGCATACACACGTCAAAATCCCAAGTCTCAAGTGAATCAGTGTAATCCCTTTCATGAACAGACAGGTGTAAGAAGCAAAAACACAAACTCTGGATAAAGATGTGGTTGGGGAAAAAGGAGATCATCCTCAATTCTTCTCTTCCATTGCCACTCTTATTGTTCTGGAGTTAGAGGAAGAGGTTTAAGGTCACTAACAAAGTCTGATCAAACACTTTACCCAGGAATCCACTTCCAAATAGTGATAATTTTTCAGCAATCTTATACTCAACAAGAATAGATCTGATTGATAGTTACAGATGAGCATGTGGCAACTGTTTAGGCTGGCACAGGCATGCTAACAGTATAATTTGTGATGGCTCAGTGGTCAAGGCATTGGCTTACTGGTCAGAAGGCTATGAGCTCAAAACCCAGGACCACCAAGGTACCACTGTTTTAAGCTTACAACCTTCATCTACTCAGCTCAACTGCAAGATGCTCTCTGGATTTAACTAGGGAGCCATACAAGTTAGAGCTGCCAATATTTCCATAAGTTAGGTTAATGAGAATATAAGCTAAGGGTGGTGAGGGTAATTGTTAAGTTAATTTGAATAAGAAGCACTGTACTGATCAGGCACTGAGTTTGTAAACGTTCTTCTAATATCTCAGTGAACAACAAAAATTCATTCCAAAAGACCCAGTCCATTGGAATATGACCTTTCTGGAGTAATAAATTAAACCAAACAAAAATAAATCTGTATTACTAGGGAAACAGCTCCAAGGCCCATACAGCATCAGAAAGATATGGCTGTTATCTTCAAACCGGCTATTTGCACGGCCATTAAATCCTCACTATCATTTTTTAAACATCTGACAATCCATATCAGAACAGGAAATATCAACACTACCATGTCCAATTCACCTAATGGTTTTTATTTACAGAGCGGAGATGAGGACAGAATGAAATGATCGAACCTGACATGAGAAGAGTGGAATAGAACAAAACAGATCATACAAATAAGTCGGAACGCATTTCAGGGTCAACAAAGCTGTGACTATTAACCAGCAAACGTAAGACTTCTAAACTTAACTCACATCAGAAATGATCAAGCATGACAAGCTCTAGGTGGATTTTCTTTATTGTGAATTGCTTCAGCATAAGCTTGTTCCGCTTCATTTCAAGACTCCCTGTAAATGCAGTCACTTAAAATTTACTGCCTTATTTAAATGTCTAGAGATACAGAAGACTTGATCAGAGACAGGCACCAGTACCAAATCTAATGTCCCCTGAATGTTTTTCATCCAAGATTCAAGGTGTTAATCCATAAAGAAGAGAAAAACAAATCCTAGGTTTAGTACTAGATAATACAACTTTCTAAGCATTTCTTTATTTTCCTGCTGTGTTTTTGGAAGTGATTCCAGGGCAAACGTTTGATTGCAATTTAGGACTGAAAGAGATCTGATTGAGGAAAAAAAAAAAAAAAAGATACATTGCTGCTGGGTTTGGACATTACATCGATATTCAAAAGAAAGGCAAGTCGTGAAAGGGCAGGGAATGATCTCAATGCCTTTCACTTTCACAAGGGTCTCGACTGCATCTGGGAACCATCTGCTTCAAAATATATGTGTGTGTGTGTAGATGTGCAGCAATGTCGTCTCTGTCCAATATAAAGTGCCAGAGCCGTGCTTCGACAGCTGATGAACACAAGATTGGAAAGAGGAAAAAAAAATCTATCACACGGGTGAAGTGGTTTTCACAGTGGTGCACACGTTAGCAGTCACTCAAACCGGAGCACATTTACAATAATAAATCACTGTTTGAATGAGAAAGAAAAAAAAAACATTTTCACTTGATAATCACATCCTTTTTGGCTTGGGTGTCTTGGCAGGAATAAAATTAAGTCTGCTCAGAGAATAACAATTATTACATCTGACTTGGTCAGTTTGCTTGGAATGGTTTATTGGAGATGATGTAGTAATAAATGACAATGCTGAAAGTAAGAAATGTTAACTCAACAGATTAGAAACTAATAACTAATCCACATAGATACTGGATTGACTAATAAAAAAAGCAAAGTTCCAACTACAGGCTAAAACAATAACAAACAAACATCTATAGAAACCACCCATCTCAGTCAGGTTAAACAACTGGGTCTGGGTCTGGGTATGTGTATGTGTGTATGTGTGTGTGTGTGTGCACTAATATGCTATGGACAAACTAACATAGTTAGACCCACCATGGATTAAATCAGTATTGGTAAAGGTATTTCAATCACATCAACCTTACATCATTAAAGATATTACCCCATAGCTTGGCCATCTTGACTGTCCATCTTAGACAACATGGAAAAAAAAAAAAACATGTGTTTCCAATATCTAAATTTGATATAAATATATCAGAGATACACTATATGGCCAAAAGCTTGTGGACACCTGACCATCACACCCATATGTGGTTCTTCCCTAAACTGTTGCTACAAAGTTGGAAGCACACAATTGTATAGAATGTCTTTGTATGCCATACCATTAAGATTTCCCTTCACTGGAACTAAGAGGCCCAAACATGTTCCAGCATGACAGTGCCCATGTGCACAAAGCGAGCTCCATGAAGAGATGGTTTGCCAAGGTTGGAGTGGAAGAACTCGAGTGGCCTGCACAGAGCCCTGACCTCAACCCCACTGAACACCTTTGGGATAAACTGGAACACTGATTGCACCCCAGTCCTCCTCACCTGCCCTCACTAATGCTCTTGAATGAACACAAATCCCCACCGCCACATTCCAAAATCTAGTGGAAAGCCTTCCCAGAAGAGTGGACATTATTATAAAAGCAAAGGGGGACTAACTCTGGAATGGGATGTTCAAAAAGCACATATGGGTGTAATAGTCAGGTGTCCACAAACTGGACTTGGCTGTATAGTGCTTAACACTAAAGAACATACAGTTAGGTTGCAAATAACCAAACCACATATGTACTCTGATGAGGTCATATGACAAATAACCTAAAGAAAGTAAGATTGGCAGTGGACGTTTTTCAGGAAACCGTTTTGACCTAATCTGTTTAACTACCTCAGATTAGGGATGCATCGTTACCGATACTGGTATCAGGTGTCTGTTCTCATTTACTTGTAAAATGCTCCGATACCAACATATGATACTAGGTGATGTAATCCTAGTGTATGTTGTAACGCTAATGAACAGACGACAGGAAGTATTTCACGATGAATTACGGCAATCAATGCAAAGCAGACTGCAAACTGTGCTCTGTGAATATAGCAAGAGGAAGCACTATAGCTATAGATGCTTCCAACAATACAACTGACTTGCTAAATCATCTTATGGTGTTTAAACCGTATCTTTAATACAGAGTGCGAGGACGGTCAACCTGATCTCACAGAGCAGTATCAGCGAGTGCGGTCATTAAAAATGGGTCCAAAGTGCCGTGAATTGCACGCACACAGAGGTATTCGCGAGTGTGGAGTACTGAAGGAAGCACGTAGAAAAACGTTTGCACGTGAGAGCACGTCATTTCTGTGAACATGCTTGCACGCCAGGGTCTACACTTTGGTATCGATGCATCCCTACCTCAGATAAAAGGTATTATATTAAGGCAAAATGGCTGATTATTCTAAGACATAACGTATCGTTCTTTAATTTTTGATGTTTACATCTTGACAGGCTCAGACAGGGGAAATCTGCGATTCAAGTTTAAATAAGGAGTTAAATAATGTGTTTTGTTACAGTAATACCAAAACTGTTGAGAAAATTAGGACTCTCATCATTTGGAGCACAACATTTACATTTCGATGTTTAACTATATAACAACTTAATATTAGTGAACTGGTTTTTTTTTTCTTTGACCAAGGTCTTCACATGAAACCATTTAAAAATGCTTTTAAAACGCAACATTTTTCCTTGTGGAGTAAATAAGTTAGACGTAAAAAGACATATCCATCTAAGAACAGTTATAATATTAAAAAAAAGACAGTAACTTAAAGAACCAGAGATGTGTGTTGTAAGCAACAAGATAATATTCATTACACCACTTCCATATGCAAAGCTGGACAGGTTTGAATGGTCCCCGTGCGTGACCATGTTTTTCCCCCCTACTTGCAACTTCTTTTCCTTCCTTTTGACTGTAACAGAACCACCGTCAGCCCTCCTCTCTCCACCCAGGTGGTGACTTACACCTTCTCCAGGGATTTATAGTACTCCTTGAGCACAGTCCAGGCTTTTGGGGCCATGAAGCCGTCCGGCGGGTTCTCGCCCTCTCGTGCCATCTTCCTCATGCGCGTGCCTGAAATGAAGTCGTAGTCCTGGTGGCTGTAGGAAACAAGAGCGGAAGGGTAGATTAGAAACAGAGAGGAGAAGCGAAAGACCATGGCTGAGGTAATGAAGACTGAACAAGACAAGAAAAATTATTCATTATTAAACAAATTAATAAGTGTCCCAGTCCCTGAATAAAACTTTTTTTTTTTTTTTTTTTTTAACTGTAGCTTCATCATATTCAGTAATGCTTTTACATTAAGGTTCCCTTAAAGCATGCTGTTAAAATAAACATATAAAAAAAAAATCAACGATGGGGTGGAATGATGCGGCTCAACATGAAGAGGAGTTACTATTACCTCCGCAATGTTGATTTTCATATAACAGCATGTCCCACGTATTTTTGTTCATTAAAGAACATTGTTAAATAATTTTTATCCATATATAGTTACATTTTTTATTCCATTTATATTTATGTCCATAAAATAAGTTAGCTTGTGTTATCTGTTGCATTCTAGCCTCTGTTATCAGCTGCCTCTTCAGCCTTTCATTTTTTCCTTTCTTGAAGTGTGAACTTCACGGTTCACAATTACACATTTTTTGTTGTGGATCCTAATCCACAAAAATAAGCAAAAATTTGATTACAGCATGTTCTTAAATGGTGATAACGTGCTAAACTTTCCAGGTGTAAATCTTAAAACCTGCTTCAGCAGCAAGTTCTGAATTATACCAACAAAACTGTACATTAATGTGTTGTTCATATCAGTCATTGGTTAATTCAGATACTGATTATGTGGCTTATTTGGTTTATTATACAACAATACAATATAAACAAATTTGTTAAATGTTACTTATGGTGTATTAACGCTAAAGTTCATGGTTGTACTAATGCATTACACATTAATTTAAAGCACTACCCTATCCTCTTGGTATATTGAATTTTGCACTATATAAGATTTCCAACATCAGAGAGTAATAAACATTATAATTAGGGATGCACTAATCAGATTCTTCCATACTTATATTTTACCTGAAGGTGTTGGTTGATACTCATTACTAAGTGGATGTGAGTGCTATATTAGTAATCAAGCTGCCTCTTTCCAAAATTTATTTACATTTACATTTATGGCATTTGGCAGATGCCCTTATCCAGAGCGACTTACATTTATCTCATTTTATACAACTGAGCAGTTGAGGGTTAAGGGCCTTGCTCAAGAGCCCAGCAGTGGAAGCTTATTTTTTCAGTTGCATGTGTGAAACATCAGGTCACAGATAATAAATATCACTGATAAAATCACTGATAAAATATCAGGTTGAAAAGTGTCAAATCTGATCTGATCCTGATTCAGACTTTCAGACTACTATCATTCCTGACACCTATATGTGTGTGTGTGTGTGTGTGTGTGTGTGTATATATGTGTATATATATATATATATATATATATATATATATATATATATATATATATATATATATATATATATATATATATATATATATATATAAAAGGAACAGTTTAAAAAAAATCAGCAGAGAGTAGAGGGAGATATCTAAACACTATTCAAATACACTTTCTCTGTTTAAACAAATGCTTCAAAGAAATAAACAGAGGTTCAGATATCTGATAAATAATCCTAACCCAGTGTAAATAGAATCTCCTGTGGCATCTGCGCTGAACCGAGGAAGTGAACAAGACGTATGTGACAGATTAGAGATTCTTATTTTTCCAGAAAGACGTTAGGAACACAAATACACAGTGCCGTGCGCTCCTTCTGTGTTATATGCACTTTTTCCCCTCCATAATCACGTTCGTAAAATGTGGTTTCATTTTGCTGCAGCTCTGCTCAGATGTCATTTGTCCATGCAAGTGAAGCGTTTCATATGGCTTCGTCGTCAGTAACTGAAAAATGTCAAACATTCTGAGCCACCAAGGAGAGGAAACTAAACACAACAACACAAACCTGGGACCTGAACCAGTCTTGTGTAAACTCTGACAGTCACACATTTATTTAATTTGCTTTTTACTATTCCAAAACATCCAACATGGTCATCTATTTATTTCATTTCTTCCATGTTTATGAACATTCAGATTCACGCTCATTGCGAATTAACTACATTAGCGATAGGGCTGACCTGCAGGCCATGTTGGATATTTCAGAACAGTAAAAATCTTCCAAAATAGTTCAGCTGATACAGTTGCACAGCTCTCGATCATCTGAATGAGGGAATAGCTAAGAGCTATCTACTTCATTCTGAGCCTAAAAGAGTCACTTTACCAAGAACAAAGCCATAACGAATAGAAAAGGAACAAAGCAGCATAGGTAGTTTAGCAGAATCTGCAATGACACTATTGAAAATGATACAATGAGTGTGTCAGAAATACACTGATTTATGGACTTACGCAGACAGACTCAAATCAACAACTCAAATCAAATCTGCAAACTCAAAATTGCTGGTAATGTAAATGACAAGCGGGAGGTGGAGTAGCAGGCATAAACTCAAACTCCGATGAGAAAGTTAACATACAGTAAAATGAGAAACAGCTTGGCCTGAAGGAGTCTTTAAGGGAGATCGCAGGCAATTAAGCATAGCATCCGTACTGGTCTCGGATTTGGGCCGGCCCAGCGTCGCCGTGCTTCAGGAACAGACAGAACGCCATAAATTTGCAAAGGCGCCAAGCAGGACCCTTTGAAATTCAGATGGGGCACTGCTCTCGTGGCTCCCCTCCCCAATCACTCGCTCACTCACTCCAGGATGGAAGACAGAGCAATGGAGGAGAGGGAGGATGGAGGAAGGGAGGAAGGGAGGGAGAAGGGAATGTCAAGCAGAGTCCAGTGTGTGATAGATATGGTGTTGGTGTAACGCTCACGATCCATCCTTCACAATCTGTACACACTTTAGAAGATTATGTTGCTTGGTTCCTTTAAAAAAAGAGCTCACTTATCATTTTAACATGATAAGTGTGTTCAATAGACAAAAGAAACAGAGTAGGAAAAAATAGTCTGCAGAGGTGCCAACATTTTTTCAAATTAAAAAATAAATAAATAAATAAAAATAAAAATTTACCAACCAAAGAGACTGTAGTCCTGGCTTTGTTTTCTTTTTTCTCACCAAGGCTCATGAATTCACAGGTGAAAGGTCAGCTTGATGAAGCTGGACAAAGCAAATATAACTTCTACCAGAAAAAAAAAAAAAAAAAAAAAAAAAAAAAAGAGTGCATCTTTCACATCCTGCTTCCTTTCTGCTTCAGTGAATTGGCCTTTGTGATGAACATTGTTATTTTCTGGTAATTTTATTCACGTTTGATCTGACTTACATTTCACTGCTTTACTGAAAAAGCAGAAAAGCACAGTATCCAGGTGTCTCCTGTCCCGCCGTAGCAAGGAGTCCAAAATCATAAAATGGTGGTTTAAATTTTTAGATATTCCTTTCAGAATTTGCTTGTCTGCATGTACATCACAGAAACTGTGAAATGGTTCCACAGGTTTGACATTTTTACTGGTTTTTCTTGAAAAATGAAAGTGCCATTTGTAACCATTTTTCGGCCGAAAAGTTTTGGTGGCTAAAATTTTGGTGCATCCCTAACAAATTTAGTTAACTGATGTATCTGAAGTCAAACATACACTATATGGCCAAAAGTATACATAGACATCCTAGACAATTGTGTGCGTTCAACTCCATGGCAACAGTTTGGGGAAGACCCACACATGGTTGTGATGGTCTTATGGCATAGTGTACACTGAAATTTTATTTCACATGAAGGAACTCAAAACATCTGCCATCTCCCTTGACATAAAGCGAGGCTGCCATGTCGACGCATCTTTCAAGCGGGAAAAGTGAGTCAAGATGAGAGCACTGGCCTCAACGTTACTAATGTGAGATAGGAGGAAGGAGGCGGGGCTTCCAGGGGGTGACTTATTTTCGTTTGGTGGGGCGGGGGTCGACTACTCTTTTGGGATATTTTTGAGTGATAACTTGTATTAGCATAAAATTTGGAATTCCTTCTCAAAATGGGTGAAGGTTGGCTGGTCTGTAAATGCTGCAGCTAAACCGTAAATGTTGGCACCTCTGTACTCTGTACAGACCTTGGTAAGATACTTGTTTCTAAATTCTGCCTTTCTAAACACAACCAATCAAATATTTCTGAGAAACGTTTTACCGAGAAATGTTTGAAATGTGTATTTATGCTAGCCCGGGATGGACAACATCATGTGATGGTTTGTCAGAACATGGACATTTGAGAAGGATGACCTAGCATTCCCAAGCAGCGCACGTCAAGCATCAAAGACCGAGCGCTTTAGCAGATTGAAACATGTGACTGTTGTGCTTCCAAAACGTTCAGATGGGAAGGACGATTAGAGCTGCGCTTAATTCCTTACAGTTGTGCCAATATGAAATCAAACTAATTAGGGTCAGAAACATCTTTCGGCACACTTTGATCGGTAAATAATGCACCATCATTGTGCTCATGCCGTCATTCTCACACATCCTCCATGACACGATTCAGTCAGCATGGTTTCTGGCACGAGAAGGTAGTTCACTTAATAGCGAAGAACGCTATTAATTACACGGCACAATTTCTGTTAGTCATCGTTCCGCAGTACCCGTACAGAGCACCGTAATTAGTGGCAGCTCTGATTCTTAGAGGACTTCAAAGTACCAGAGAAAAGTTTCCTGTTATTCTTGGCGCTACAATTGGCCGTAAATAAATGAAGAGGCCAAACGCACATGGAAGTTACGTCGGGAATTGAAAGTGAGATCCTGTTTCGAACAGCAAAGGAAACCACACGGATCCCCTTCTTCGGTTGGTTGAAGATCAGAGTTTCGCAAACCTCTTATGATATCCCTTACTGAGTAAATTCATAAAGTGGACAATTACATCCATGTGCCATGATGAAGAGGCTTAAAGGAGCAGGTTGTCGTATTAAAGCCCTCTTTTGTCTGCAATTGCAACAAAAACATTAACCAACCTTCTTCTCCCACCAACAAACTATGGATGCCTTGCCAGATGCCTTTAAAGGAAAAAAAGTAAAGAGTTGAGCAGATCAGTTTCAGCTTGGGGCGGAGCTAATATCCAGGGCAGAAAAATGTAATGGATGCCTAACACTAGCGAGAAATAATCTGCATGACAAGGTCATGAATCTGAGGTATGTTGATTATTACAGGTCTAAAAACACTGAAAAATTATAACAGGAACCTTTTTTCTTACCCCATTTTCTCTCAATTTGCCAATTCATTTACATTTACGTTACATTTATGGCATTTGGCAGAAGCCCTTATCCAGAGCGACTTACATTTATCTCATTTATACAACTGAGCAGCTGAGGGTTAAGGGCCTTGCTCAAGGGCCCAGCAGTGGCGGCTTGGTGGTGCTGGGGTTTGAACTCATGACCTTCCGATCAGTAGTCCAACGTCTTAACCAAGTTGTCTTAACTTTTTAAACTGCTGCTCATGCTGAATGCATTCAGAGGAACATACTATCTGCCCTCTTCCGCATACTTGAGCTAACAAATGCCCATGATTGGTTAGTGTCGCTGTGATTGACAGGGAAAGAGAGTAGAGCTCTCCCCCACCACGTCCAGTAATGCGATCTTTGCCTTCTGAACAGACGGCTGTGGCATCATCCCTATTCGAACTCGCGATCTCCCAACAATATGGTATGTGTTACCCTTTATGGTGTCTAATTTAATGCCAGAACTACATGATATGGAGGAAAAAAATGGCATATTGCAACAATCATATAGCTTATTGATTTATTGATTACTATATGTATTGCAATATATCCGTAAAGCTGCATTAACGGCACATTTGAAGAATGGCCTGCATTCATTTGAACCAAAAACTTAGACTGTTTCAGGCTTTTGACCGCTCAGAAGCTCCAGATAAGTTTTTAGGTAAGTTTTCTGAAAACAACAATAAAGTAATGGGAAGGCAAGAAGAAAAAGATGATGAGCAATCTTACTTTTTAGGGTCGTAAAAGTCCATGGCCTTCTTGACTTTGTTGTAGGCCGCCACTCTGAAGGGCACAATCTCCAGAGAGATGAGGCCGGGTGCCATTGTAAGGACCTTGGCGCCGTGAGTAGGGTCGTACAGGTCCTTGCCTGTGTCTGGGTGAGGCATGCCAGCTGGGTCTCGGCCTACGATATAGAAGTTGGCACCGGCTACCATTCGGGCTCTGCAGTGCCATTGCACCTGAGGAGAGAAGGTCCAGGGAAATGTCATCAATAAATATTTTATAATTTAGAAAAGGTGCATTACGCACAGGTGGCAACATTACGAACAAGAAAATCCTAGCAAGCAAAGAAAAAAAAAAAACTGATTTTTTTTTTTTTTTTTTAACCACAAAAACCCTAGTGGTGGATGAGACAGCTAATTCTTTTATAAGGTGTATGACAAGCAACAGTAAGGAAACAGCAAGACAAATTCTCCTCAACTTTTTTTTTTAACCAACCAGAGAGACCACACTTCCACCCACTTGGTTTATGTTGGCTCACAAGATTGAGGTTTGTGAAATGACAGAAAAATTTGCCGTGAAAAGAAAATAACCACTGCTAGAAGGAAATTTGTGTCTTTCATGTCCTGTGGGCTTTTCTTTTCAGTAAAATCAGCTTTTACGCTGGGCAAATTTTATCTGAAAATGCAGAAAATTGTCATTTTCAGGTGTCGCTTATATTGCCATAGCAAGACAAAAATCATAAATGCTACAGCTCAATTGTAAATGTTGGCACTTTTGTATTACTGATTAAAGGGACCAGAATCCTCCATTTTAAGTTAAAAAAAAAAAAAACAGAAGCAGATCACAAGTAGCTTTGAGAAAGAACAGTGGAGGCAAGAAGCTCTGCCAGAAATATAAACTGGAAACTGGAAACTTGTGAGGCAGTGTGTACAGGCACCTGCCAGACTGAACAGAGACAAATGATCAGGACTGCTCTGTATCAGACGAGATATGCTGTTGTGTGAGCGGGCGGATCCCCCACTCGTGACTCGTAACTCATGCCGAGTGTAATGCCGCTTCCTGCGGGCTGTTTCAGAGCTCCAGATCCCTGTCTGCTCCCAATAAAGCCTTAATGTCCCCAGCCAAATGATTAAAGGACAGCGCACTTAAAAACAGATAGACTACATTCTATCAGTGACAATTTGTGTTGAGTTTCTTTCTCTCTCTCTCTCTCTCTCTCTCTCTCTCTCTCTCTCTCTCTCTCTGACTGAAGTGTGTGTGGGGGCCACTGAGGAATCGGGTCTGGTTGTGTTTAGAGGTAGTGAAGAGAGGCATACATCAAATGCCATTGATCATGTGTGATGAGCCCGGCTCGGCTCGGAGGCTATGCACTTCAGGATGATGTCAGAGGCGGAGGGAACAGCAGCACAGTACACGGGAAAGACTGTACTTAGTTCTTAAACGAACATTTCACCCATTAATCCTAACTTTTTTTTTAATTAAACAAAACAGCACTAGCAGCCAGTAAATGTTAGCTCGTCATGTTAAGTTTCTCACCTCGGTGGGTCCGGCGTACATCATGGGTGAGGGGAAGATGGCCACCACGGTGGAGGCGGGGTCGAGCAGGCCCTCCTCGAGCACAGCGGCATGCTGCCTCATGCGCCATGGCAGAGGCACGTCATCGTCTTTAGTCCAGCCGCCCAGCGGGTGCAGCAGCAGCACGGGTCGGCGATAGCCACGATCCATCAGGCGTCTGCGCGTGTCCTGCATCAGCAACGCGTGACCGTTATGGACTGGGTTCCTCAGCTGGAACGCAAATACTGCATCTGATGTGGGAAGAGAGGTGGCGCAAAAACTGTTATGTTCATGTGCTTCATGTTTCTGAGCTAAACATTGCAAATTTGTAATTGAGTGATGATGGTATAGAAAAAGACAGTTTCAGTGATCAACAATAGGTCAGTCTTCTTCTACATAGTACAGTTTACTACTGGAAGTCAGGAGTTTTAAAACACTTGTTTGCACTATGTACGTTTTTTTTTTCTCAAATTAGGAAAATCCCAAAATAGATCTTGCTAGCTAACTAGCTAATGTTAGCAGTGCACATAAATGCAGAGCCACTGTAATTAGGATGTTGCAAGTGGCAAACAGATCCAGCTAAATAGCATTAAATGATAAGAACCTTTTTTCTATCTCAAACAATAATCAGAAACATTTTCTTCTGTGGTGGCTTTTTCCTAATAATTAAGCTGCAGTCAGATTTAGATTAAGCAATATTACATCATATCATCACCATATGTAACCAATACAAGTGCACAAGTCCTTAAATTAGCAAAAACAGTCAAATCTCTATAATTACACATTGTAATTAAGCATATTATCTATAGAAAATGTACTAGTGGATGTCTCAGATTGTTACCTGCGTTCAGTTCTTTAAACCTCTGTTTGAGTTCATTGGGGGTGAGGCGGTAGGTGTCCAGGCCATCGTTCCAGTAGATTCGGTCCAGCACCTGCAGATCTCCTCCCACCAGCCAGTCACCACTCTCCATCACCATCTGAACCAACACAGACACACACAGCCATCAGCAGTGTCCAAGAACCATGACCTTTTCAAAAGATTTGCACACAAATGCCCAGATATAATGGAAGATGAGACATTTGAGACATCTGATTGAAGATCAAACTTGGAACAGATTCCATTTTGCAATGTTTTGCCATGAAGGCCATCGTGAAGACCTTTGAAACTTGTTAGATTTAGGCGTAAGACTAAGGGACATGATTCACACCCATGGCTCATTTAAGGACCAAGCAAACTCCTAAACCGCAAAACCACAGGCTTTAAATACTGTATGTACACTGGAAAAAAAAGAAAAAAAGCTCACTGAATTTACTTAATTCAAATGCATGCATCAGTTCTATGTGATTGAATTGAGTTACATTGACACCGTTTGTTTTCGTACATCCAACATGATCTGATCAGGTATTTTCAAAGCCTTGAATAAAATCGAACTCCGCACTTTCACCTGAACTGAGGATCGAACCCCCATCACTGGCGTACTGCAACAGCCACATTAGCACTGCACATGTATTTATTGAGTTAATTTAATACTACAGTTATAGTTCCCGTCAATGCCAACAACCTCACGAGATTTCATAAGGTGAGTGGTTTACGTTAACCGAACACGCTCGTTCTACATAATTCAATTTAGCAATTAGAAACTTGTATAAACAATGAAATCACGTCAAGAAGAGAATAACAGGAAAGTTGCCTCCTTTTTGAGATTATGTACATCATGCTCAGGGAAATGTGTTTTGTTGGGAGGAAAAGTAGCAGTAATTTGTGTAATTAATGACACGGAGCCTCAAATTTTATACCAAATATTGTCCAATATCATGCACTGCCTGCTGGTGACAAGCGCACCTGTAGCACAGGAGTCTTTATTAAAACCACAAGAAAGCTAAATACATGGCTGTTTTCTAATTAGGTAACTTTCATCGTAAAGTGGGTATGGCTACTCGTGGGTAAAGAAACCAATCACAAGGCTCAATCTGCTTGGCCCGCTTTATTGTTTTTAGTTTTCCTCTACTTGAGTGGAAGAAAATTAATCGTTATAACCCTAGAGCCTACTTTTAAACATTGGTTGCATAATTCAAGACTATATACAGTAACTCAAAAAAAATCAGTTTTTATGTACTTCTGTTGTCTCGAATGCTACGTGCGCCTCTCCTGCAGGTGACCCGCTTGAGTCTCCCATGTCTTTGCGTATTATAAAGCTGGCAGAGCTCCTGTGTGTCATTATATGAGCCTTTGGCACGCTGACTTCTTTATAGGAAAAGCAGCAGTCACACAAGCAATGGGAATAAACAGGAAAAGTGGATTTACCACATGCAATTGAACCCAGGTTATCTAACCCTAGTCCTGCTGACAGACACGCTTCAGCCACGGGAATTCAACCCACACACACACACACACACACACACACACACACAAACTGGTCCCATAACCATCAATACAGTCATGCAGCAATGTCAAACAGATCTAAGGCATGTCTAACACTAAGGCGTGTACACATTCCTCTGCCAGACCACAGAACCGTGATAGAGTTCAACCGCAGATTATTAAACACCCGGCCAAACTTTTTAACTACAATCTGCACTAATTTAATTTTGAGATATTAACAAACGATCACTTTCATTTAAACAGGAGGAGAGAGAATCAGTGCCAGGCCTGCCCTTTCAGTGCCAGTGAAATTCAGCAGAGCCAAATTCTCTCTGCTCCGGCACCTAAATCACCTCCATGCACACTCCAGTGCAGTCACGCAGTGCCAAAGCAAAGCTCTGAGCCTGAAAAATCATTATATTTTCGCTAGTTTGATACCTCCATTTATACAAGTCTCTCTGATCATGAGAATGGCGCGATTGCGGTCTGAGGCCGCTGCTCTTCTCCACTGGTGCCCCTTTTTTTGCTTGAGAAGCATTCGAATCTACCTGAGTCCCTTGTCTTCACTTCCAGATGGAAATAATTGTTCAGTATTTACCCTGATATATTTAGAGGAGGAAGGTGAGAGGGGTGAAAGGGGAGGACTGAGGGATCTGGCTTAGTGCTGTGTAAATAGAATGCCGAGTGAGATTTCCAAGCAAAACAGATGTGTGAAATGGAGGAAGGTAGAGGATAAGAGGATTATGAGTGTAGGAGCTCAGAATGAGGGCACAGTAGGCATGCCTCCTAGCAGAATGAAAAAGATCTCTACAGAAACGTGTCATTACAGGCTACAGCAAATTTTACTGTAAATATAACAACGGAGCAGAGTTGACAGAGTGACGCTCACAGTGGACCTGGAACAGGGTCATGTCCTCAAACATCACATCTGAACCATTAACACAGCACCAAAATGAGTCTCCCAAAGTGACTAAATAAATAACTAAAGAATAAAACACTTGGTGATGTGCTGTTTATGGAAGATCAATGACCAGGACGTTGAGTTGCTGTTGCCACCCTAAAGATTATTTTCCAATAACAACATGTCCTGAAGTGTTTTATTCCTCTTATACCACAGCAATTTGCCAATGATTACAATTTCATATTATTAAACAGGAAAGCAGAAAGTCATCAGTCCTGAAGATTTTCTCATGTTGACAAACTTTTCCTCTGACTGTTACAAAGCGCTGACAATGGAGACTGCTTCCATAAGTGCTACATAAATGTCTCCCCATAGCAACTTCACCAGCTAAACATGTTTTTAAATCTGTACAAGTTGTTACTAAGATTAGCGCATTAAAATATTTCTGTTATTTGAACTACAGCCAGAACTCCTGTCATAGCTTCTGCTACAGAAACCTAAACACCTTCTAACCAATCAGAATGGAGAATTCAACAGCAGTGTGGTATAATGGTGTGATAAGACCTGTCCCTTCATTGGGTCATAGGGGGTTAAACTAAAGCAAAGGAACATTCGGACCAAAGGAACTTTTGTCTTCAGTAGGTTGAATTTTTGAAAAAAAAGAAATGGTGTCTCTTGTGTTGCTGTAGCAAGGGGTTATAAACTTGTAAGTGCTACAGCTAAACTGTAGACGTTAAACAACTTGTTTATGTAAAAAGGTAACAGAAATATCATTAGAATAGCACATGCACACTCTCCTAATATTCCTTACTGTAACATATTGAACAGTTTAAGACTGGATAAACATCGCCTCGTCTATTTCTAGTCTTCAGCTGTCCAGTTTGGATGAGCCTGAACAGATCCCTGTTCTTGGCTGATTGGAGCATATGTGGTCTTCTGCTGCTGTAGCCCATCTACCTCAAGGTTTCAGTGCGTTCTGAGATGCTTTTCTGCTCACCATGGTTGTAATGAGTAGTCATTTGGTGATTTATGTATAGTAAATAATTATGTGTTAATAGTTATTCTGTTATTATTGTAATAATAATAGTTATGGCCATTCTCCTCTGACCTCTCATCATGAAAGAGTTTTCACCTGCAGAACTGCTGCTCATGGGATTTTTTTTTTTTTTTGCACCATTCTGTGTAAACTCCAGAGACTAGTGTGGGTGAAAATCCCAGAAAATGACCAGGAAATAGTCAAACCAGTACATCTGGCACCGACGGCCAAACCACGGTAAAAGTCACTGAGATCACATTTCTTCCCCACTCTGAGGTTTGATGTGAACATTAACTGAAGCTTGTGACATGCATCTGTATAATTTTATACACCGCACTGCTGTGCTGATTGACTGATTGCATAATTGCATGAATGAGCAAGGCTGCAGGTATCACCATTACAGTGGCCTGCGTGTGTATAGCCAAAATGTATATTTTACAAACATACTACAGTGTACTGTATCATCTGTACAACAATTCACCAATTATTACTGTATCTGTGTATAGGTTTATCCATGTCTTGCACATCGATGCTGATTCTGTTGTGTAATTTTCATTAGCTGATAAGGTCCAATTACTCTACACACCGCTGGAGTGTATGCCAGATAGACCCGTTGTTATTGGATATGTGCTGTCTGTGAACACATGTGATCTGAAGTGCTGCGGTTGATGCTGTGTGAACCTTCCTGACCTTGATATAGGGGTGGTCCTTGCAGGTGGTGCCCCACTGGCGGGCACAGCGCTCCTCCTTGCGGTGCTCGTAGAACTCGGGGTTGCGCAGGATGGCCACGCGCCGCCCGCTGTAGACCAGCGCCACCGCAGTGCAGCCGTCTAGACGCTCCTTGTCTGCGCCAGAGACGGGCAGGACCACCGGCACGGACAAGTTAATAACTCCTCCTGCGGAAAGAGGGTAAAGGTCAAGCACTCGGCTCATACATCAGCAGCACACGGCAAGCTCCAGTGCTGCGAAAAAGCCCCAAGAGGCAAAGGCAGGTATGGTTACGGATATATGGGGAGACAAGAAGGAGGGTGGCTGGGGGTATGTCTTTATTTGAGGATTGAATGTAAAGGCTACGTTAGATTATTTGAAGGGCTGGGATGCTAATATTTTGGCTGATTCATCGACTTCTACACCTTGAATGAATCAACATGAGCTGGGACTTTTTTTTTTTTTTTTAAATGGCCCTCAGGACCGTCAGCCGAGCTGCCATCTACCTTACTGCTTCACAAAGTAGCTAAAGCAGCTGGTTCATATAAGACAAAAGCCTCTAAGCATCCCGGGACTGGCCACGCACCCCACGCACGCACGCACACACACACACACACACACACACACACACACACACACACACACACACACACACACACACCTCTCTCCACTCATCCTGGCTTTTCCAAAAGCTCAGTCAGGGAGCAGGCTGAAATCATAAATACCAAGCAAAGAACAATCAATCATATGAAGCTGGAGGTTTCGGAAAGCAATCAATAAATAAATGAAAAAATAAAGATGTCAGTCGTTGATAAAGTGATGAAAAAGTAGAAGAAAAGGCCCGAGTTTATCTTGAGCTATTGTGCAACAGTGATAAGAAATTACAGTGCCTGGGTTCATACAGAATTCAGCAGAATGATATGTAGGGATGGGCAATATGAGAATACAATATTATCACCATAAATAATTACAAAACACTTTTCTATGACTATCATGAATATTATTAGTATTTAGTGACTAAACTGCATTGTTACAAGTAAGAAGCACTCAATAGGATGTTAAAACCTTCTCCTTGTTTGTCATTGCATTGTATATTGGGGTACGTGCTTTAGATTTAACCTCAGCAAAACTAAACATAGTAATATATAACGTGTGTGGTCAAAACACCAGTAACTATCGTGATATGATAGCTTTGCCATATTGCCCACTCAAATATATGAATGACCAAAAAAAAAAAAAAAAAAAAAAA
>CM040456.1:6537107-6576419 GCA_022758105.1 Pangasianodon gigas | reverse complement strand
CTCACTTCCCTCAGCTCTGACCACTCCACATAACTACTGAGTGAAGATGATTCTGTGATTGTGTGTGTATACTGCTTATCAACAGCGCCCTCTAGTGCTGCGCTTTAGTCACAGTGCACTTGTGTGAAAAATGCTTTCATTTCATCGGGGTCTGACAAAGTATCCTGGGTCTGAAATTGTAGCAAAATATTGTAGGTTCAGTTTGCTGGAGGACAGAATTTGCTATTATAGAATTTGCTGTTATGCAAGAAATCTCACCACTAACACCTTGCAGTAATGTTTGTTATTTAAGCAATATCGCACAAGCAAGGATGCGATTATAGTGAATATTGGCATGGCGGTGATTCGGCGTAGGCACGAGCCTGCAGAGCGAGTGCTATAGCTAATCCCAGCTGTGCCGATATTCAGTATAACCGTACAGCTACAACTGTGATACTGCTTTTATACAACAGTTCTATAAACAAGAAATTAATATCAATTACGTCACATTTCCGACACAATCTGGCCAAATGTTCTGTTTATTTTTGCTCCGCTAGTGGAAATAGATCCCGAAGAAGCTACAGCTATTGGCATCCCTTCTTCCTTTTCATCTCCAACTGAAGAGCTTTCATATTTTAAGCAAAAAGTTATATTCCTGAAATGTATCATTTGCCATGTCTGCTGACGATGTCGCTAACACTCCTGTAGTAACTGTTTCGAACTAGGAAGTGGAATTTTACATGGTGAACACAGACGAGTAGAGTGATACACACAGTGACACGTCCCAGGGTGGTTATAGGAAATACAGGCGCTCTTGGAACTAACTGTTGTATAAACAAGATTATACCACAGTGCTGTTGAGTTCTCAAATCTGATTGGTCAAAATGTGTTGGGACAGAGAACACTGTGCTTTGCGATTTCTCAGTAACATGACAAATTGTGTTTTTTTTTCTTATTAGCTATAAGAGAGAGAAAAAGACAGGCTGGTGAGGGATCGAATGATTATAGCTTCTATAACGCAAGTGATAACAGGCACTTCTGTCTCATTAAATTAGCATTAAATGTGACTATAAACAGGTAAAAGCATGACATGTTGTTCATTAATAAACACAAAATTGTAACTGTTGACAAATTGCTGTGGTACAAAAGGAATAAAAGTAATTCCACTTCATATTAGGCCGCATCACATCACCATGCCATTGATTATCTTCCTATAACGGCATGTCCCATTGTTTTACTCCTTACTTACTGCAGATGCTCACAGCCACCACTACGGCCTGAACCCAAATCAGATGAGGGTAAACAGAAGTTCAAAACGAAAGGCTTACCGTCGAGCAGGCAGTCAAAATGCAGGCACTGGAGGTACTCCCTCTCTCTCATGAAGCCGTTGAGCGGAGTGGCCCAGCCCTCAGCCAGCACCTGAACCCACTGCATGTCCACCTGAAAGCAGGAGAGCGTAAACTCTACAGCTCAAACACCACATTTAAAACATCTCAAGAAATCTGAACAAATTTCCCCATCTGATATAACCTCAAACTTGAGACATGTTTCATGTGTGATGTTTGCTTCTCTCACTGGAAAGGAGCTTCACTGTAGCTACAAGTCAAAATGTAACTAGCAAGTAATGAAAGTCAGCCAAAGTTTTAAATATTTGTCCCAAAACAAATCCAGTTTAAAAGTAATAACTCATCAAGCTAACAGATGTTGTCTAGGATACATAATTCAGCATCTGTAAACATGAACAAAGCTTCACTGTGTATCTAAATGCTGTAATATTATGTGGACAGCTAACTTGGACAACCAGAATAACTTTTTTCTTAGCGCGATTTGGTATTATTCCTCCCCCTAAGCTCCGCCTCTGAAGGTCTGAAGAGGAACAGAGCTGGAAATTAAGCGAATGATAATATACAGTGGTTCCACTTCAAACTTTCCCAAGAGATTTCCCCAATTTTGCAAATTTGTTTAAAAATATGATTACATAGCTTAATGATGATTTTTTTCTTTTCAGTTCTTAACTACACTAGACTCATATCTAGACAAGCAGACATGAGACATCACATTTGATTTTTCACCAAACTATCCATTTAAGATCAGCAAGCATGAGAAGCTGCGACATGGTCACCCACAAGAACAATAATATCAGAACATCAAACACCAGCATGAAGTTATTCGATAGATCAGATATAGTCCACTGGTGACTCAGCAAAGTATTGCAGCGGATCAGACTGAGTGCTCATCTAATAAAAATAAGAAATACTGTAGCCGAGCCAATGAACGTATGATAGTATGAGAAACACTGGCTGCACTTCAGCGATTCCAGTTTCTTAAGCTTGAGTCGTGGCAGCTTCTGTAGCAGATCCTCTGTTGTGGCTTATCCAATCACATGCTCAAACCGACAATGCAAACTGAATGTTTAAAGACAATTGGCTCGAAACAGACGCCTCATCTGGTCAGAGTCAAAAGTGGTGATGTGAGGTGAAGCAAAACATAACCACTTCAAAATGATGGGTCTTATTCATAGGCATGAACTAACAGTTTAGCATTAAAAGGCAATTGTGGTCACCATTCAATCATGTTAGTTGCTTTTCCAGTTCTTTGTAAACAGGGAATTTTATGTAACCAGTCCTACAAATGTTAGTTGAATACTCCTGTTACAGATCATCAGACTCATAATGGGAAGAACATTGACCTGAACACTGAAAATCTAAAGCTCAGCCAAGCTCTGAACTCACTTAAAATGATGGACAAATAGCAAAAAAGTGAAGGAATCTAATCGATTTCCCCATTACAGGAACACGTTTGCTCTTTGCTGGCCAACACAAACAGTTTTCAGCAGATTAACAGTCACTAACTCCTCAACTAGTGTACAAAGAAAGTGTGTGGACGGTGTAGAGTGTGTGTTACCTTTCCAATTTCAACAGCAGGCAGAGTCTCTGCATCAGCCTTAGCCAAGTCCAGCTTGTTCTCAGGCACGTAGAGCTCCTTCACCTCATAAGAAGCGTCTACAGGTACAATGTCCTAAAAGAAGACAATCAGTTACTGCAAAAAAGCTAACTTGGCTAGCTACAAAGACAAAATACTTGGCATCGGCTGCAATCAGCTCATTACACCCAGGATTAGTGTTCTTCTGTATTTCTGTAGAGCAAAACCAACATTAGCCATAATGATCTTACACACTCACCCAGCATGAGCACACATTTGCTTTTACCCCTAGGCAAATGATACACACATCACAACTTGCACTTCAAGATTTATAAATAGGTCCAATTACAGCATTACACAAATTAATGGCTGGTAAATCCTATCATTTAGGACTGTCATACTTGAGAGACACATTTACTCATGTGTCTGATCTATTCTTCTACTACAGTAGCATGTGTTACATCTGACATTTGCTATTTTTTTTTACTTATTGTGTTACAACCCATGCACATATTGTTCTGGTGGTTTTGGTGGTTTGGAGGTTCATAATGACAAACTTGACCTTGCTCTAGAAAACTCATTCACAGAAAGTAAAAAGATAAAAATGCTCATGTTACAGTAAAAAAAAAAAAATCAGTAATAAGTAAAGATTAAAACATGACTCAGCATGCATTATGGGAAACTAATCAGTGATGGGCTGGTGTGATGGGGCCTGACTTCCGAGGCAGATACTAAGAATGATTAAAATCTTAATATTCTTATCAAATGTGGTAATATCTAGCACTATATGGTGTATCGGCATGCTGTGTGAGCTCACTCTCTCCTGCAGAAGATCGAGCAGCTGCTGGATACACTCGTTCACACTGCAGGAGTCAGTCTTCAGCACCAGCTCAGGAGCCTCAGGCTTCTCGTACTCAGAGTCGATTCCTGTGAACCCTACAATGACAACATAAACGTATATTAGCTCAGCCAGTGATCCAAATGAATCGATCTGTGACAGATAAATTAATCAGTGATGGATATTAAGCAATCGGCAATTGCTATAAATCAGTCTGTGCCGGCCATCAATCAGTCGGAGACACATAAGAATCAATCGGTGGTGGCTATGAATCAGTCAGTGACGGCTATGAATCAGTCGAGGATGGATAAGAATCAATTGGTGACGGCTATGAAATCAGTCTGTGACAGCCATCAAACCGTTTGACGACATAAGAATTAACTGGAGACAGCTACGAGTCAGTCCATGACAGCTTTCAAACAGTCAGTGACAGATAAGAATCAATTGGTGAAGGGTATGAAACAGTCAGTGACGGATATGAAACTGTCGGTGATGGATATGAATCAGTCACTCAATCAAACTGAATCAATCATTAACGGCTATGAATGAATCAGTAACCGCTACGAAATCAATCAGTGATGGCGACAAATCAAACTGTTGGTCTCTCTATCACCAGCTCAGGAGCCTCGGGCTTCTCATACTCAAGAGTCGATTCCTGTGAACCCTACAATGACAACATAAAAGCATATTATCTCAGTCACCAATCAGTGTTGGCTATGAGTCAGTTGGTGACAGCTATGAGTCAGTCACTCATTCAGAAGAATCAAACAGTAATGGCTCTGAACCAATCGGTGGATGGGTACGAATCAACTGTGACAGTTGTGAATCAGTCTGTGATGGCTACGAACCCACCGGTGATAGCTACAAATCAAATTGTCTGTCTCTTGAGAATCAACCTGTGATGGCTACGAGTCAATCGCTGATGCCTGCCAAGCAATCACTAACGCTTGAGAATGAAGCGGTCCGAATCAGTGGGTGACAGCTATGAGTCAGTCACTCATTCAAAAGAATCAATCAGTAACAGCTATGAACCATTCGGTGATGGCTATGAATCAATCGGTGATGGAGCGCTCAATCACTGATGAAGTTTAAAGCACATCACCTTTGCAAATTAACCATATTACGAAAAAAAACAAAATCAAGCTATGGAATACCCACATCTCCTTTGACCCAGGACTTATCAGAACAAGTTCAGATCTTATTAAAGAGAACTAAAAGGACACGTTAAGGACAACTGACCTGAAAGCACCTTTCAGTTAAAAACATATGGCAGTATTGGAGGAGATTCAAACTGCTGCAAATGAATTGCACAAAAAAACAAGTTACTTCCTCTAACCTTGCAACGATAGCATCTATACTTTACTTCCCTTTCTCTAAGTGTTACCACACTACACTGGAAATCTCTCACTTTTCATTTTCACACACTGCATAAGAAAGGGGGATACATTTTGCCTCAACAAGTACCTATAACCTTTAGCTATGACAGCGATATAATCAGGTAAACATGCCAGTACATTATGTTGGATATGGAGCCCAAAGTTCACCTTAACTTTGTGCTCCAGTGGTCACAAAAACTAAGCCCGCACAGACATCAGATTTGGGTCACTAGGATGCAATGTGCCAGAAAGACCAAAAATAAACGTGATATCAGCGATATAAGGGCTGCATGACGTTTTCAAACCTTAATGGCTCCTAGAAGAAGATACACCACTTTCTTGATTTGCCACGTTAACACAGTACATTCGATCACACTCGAATAAAGAGCTTCCTGTTCTTCACCTCTGATCTCTCCAGCTCTGGCTCTCTTGTAAAGGCCCTTCACGTCTCTTTGCTCGCACACATCCAGTGGTGCGTCCACAAAAACTTCAAAGAACGGGAGGCCCGCTGCCTCGTGAATCTTTCTCGCATTCAGGCGGTCCTGCACAGGAAGACCACAAAAATACAATGCAAACTCAAAATGAATAAGACAGTGCATAGTAGACATTAAAGGATATTCCGGCATTATGGAAGTGATCTTTAAACTTGTATTGGCTATACAAGCGCTGCGTCATTGTGCAAGCCTGGTAAAGCTTTCTGAGAGAAACAGACTGATCTGTTTGATATATAAAAGTGAAGTCTGTTGTCAAACAAGAATGTGTTTTAGGCCCCATTTTATTCTCCTATTACATGCAGCACCATGGACATGCAATGCAGTACAGCTACACAAAATGGAAGACTATCAAATACATAAAAGCTTGCATATCTTGCCTTCTAAATTATGATTTCTGCCTGGTGCTTAATAGCTGTGCTGGAAAATCAAAAGGTACAGTTAAAGACCTTGGTGTAACCCTAGATGAAGGTCTATTTTTAAATATTTAAATAAGATAAGAAATGAGAAACTAAAGATTAGCCTATCCCTAACATGTTTCTGGCTGTGCTGCTCTCTAAGTGAGCTTTGTCTAGTTCAGAATGCAGCATTCCACACCCTAAAGTAACATATTTGTGTATATATTGCACAATACAGATATACAACTTATCAGCATTATAGGTGTGACATTACATGGACAGAGTGTTTTGGGAAGTGACATTCTTTCTCCTTTCAAAAAAAATTCTTCCCTGAGCACTGGCTTTGTATCTAAATCCTGTAAAATAGTGGTTATCAAACCCCTGATTAAAAAACCTGACCTCGACCCCCATTAGCTGTCCAACCATAGGTCAATATCAAACCTCCCCTTTATCGCCAAGATCCTAGAAAAGGTGAAAAAGTCCTTCAGGGGCTGCACAGCTGCCAGTTTAAGAATGAACTGTGTTTAATCCTGACTTAAGAGATAGGTTTTCAAGATTATATACATAATACAGGATGTCCGAAAAGACAGGAAGCAATGGGAATATGTTGAGTAAGTATGTCGATCCGAATATGTTGAACAAAATCAGCAAAAACTTGATACACTGGCTGAAAAAAGGCATAGGTCATAAGAGTGCACATGTAGATCACATGTTGTAAATAATAAAAACAAAATTAACTACATTAGGCTTGCGAGATTGTGTGTAATATGCCAACATCCCATCATGCCCCCTAACTATCGCAGACTGATGATGGTATCGCCTCTGAGGGGTGAAAAAAGGGGCGTGGCCTGGTACACATAATGTGTGTCATGTACACATTATGTCATAACAGCGGAAAAACACCATAAGCTAGTTATCAGTCAGCTATAGCTGCTAGTTTTTTTTTTTTTTTTTGTTTTTTTTTTTTTTTAAACATGACATGACATGAGACTGTCTATGAACATAACGAGTTATTAGCTATAGCTAAGCTCACTATAAAAATTAAAATAAAATTATATAAACTACACAGCCATGTGCTCAGTGGAGATACTTATCGAATTATTGCATAATTAAACAACACTCTGTCATTTTCTTATTTTAAGTCCATGTTCATGTATCTGGCAAACAGGGACAAGGGAAGCTAAGAAGTAAAGATGTTTAGTTTTCTGCTCCGAAATCAGACAGCAGGTTATTAAGTTTCGTACAAGATACAAAAAAGACTAAGAGGAAAAAAGTATCTCGTAATACGACTTATTATAATTTATTTCTGTCAATCTTAAAGCCTCAGACATCACGTTTTCTGACAGACATTTAAACTGTCTGACTTGTTAGCCATTCAGTGACTCCTGCTCATAAGCCTAAAGTGTATGTAATTCTACTCTCATTGGTTCCTGACTTTTTGGACACCTTGTCTAGTTGGCAATTCATTCAAAAATTTCTCTCAGTCACACATGCAAACACACACAACTCCCACAATCTCTCACCCTGCTGTACGGGGAGATGAAGCTGGCGATGCACACAAGACCGGCGTCGGCGAACAGCTTGGCCACCTCGGCTATACGGCGGATGTTCTCCTCTCGGTCTTCAGGGCTGAAGCCCAGGTTTTTGTTCAGGCCCTGTCTGATGTTGTCGCCATCCAGAGTGTAGCAGGGGATACCGTGACACACCAGGTGCTCCTCCAGAGCCATGCTCACCGTCGTCTTGCCCGCTCCAGACAGACCTTTGGATAGACAGGGAGAGAGTATTTACTGCAGGGCTTACAGCCCAGAACTCCCGGATAGCCACAGGAATGCAATCACGTGCTCTTGCTCTTGAATTGCACACTGTCCGGCAGCTCAGTTGGAGAGCACGAGGCAATAATTTGGACATAAAATTCATATTGCTTATTGTGCAGTCTATTCCCACAATTATGCATCTCATAAGCTACTCATCACATCGTTACAACGTCTGGTAGTACCAACAACTAGACCTGTCTGTACAGAGTGTGCCTGATTTTCTTCTTTTTACTTTTGTAGAAATAATGAAGGCCCTCTTCAGTTCTGAAACTTTGTAGTTTTCAAGATTATACCACAAGGCAAGTTGTTGAACCTTAGTGCTTCGACACATCCTAATTAAACTGACCTATATGCCTGAAAGCATTTCATTTCGGATGTAGATGCATATTCCTTGCTAGCTGATGTGCTACAGTTTGACAAATCAAAGCATGTCATTCCTTGTAATACCTGTGAGCCACACGGTGCATCCCCGGAAGCCTCCTCTTGTCCCGACGGCTTGTCCACGTTTGTTTCGGCTCACGTGATGAGCTTGGTAGGTCACGTTAGTAGCTCGTTGCATCCCCTGAAAGAGACACAATCCCATTTTCTCCATTGTAAAGCTTCAAGACAATGCATCTATAATGGTGATCGAGCTAGCTTTGACATAAAACGTGTAGGAAGAACATACTGCACGTGACATGCATTTAGAATTTACAGTTATTACATTTTCAAAACATGTATGTGGTCAGGTTTCACCTGAACATGATGTTTTAATGGACAGGCGTGAAAACATGGACAGTTTAGACCCGCATTTCCCGTTTCGAGCTTACTTGACAGACTGCTACTAGGATTTTAGCAAAAACGTATCAATCTTTTAGTAAAGTTGTGTGTAAATGTTTATGTAAACCAAACTGAACTCAAAATTTCCGCCGAATTTACAAACGTTTCAGAAACAATTCTCTTCATACTTGCATGTGTCTGTTGATGAGACTGAAAAAAAAAAAAAAAAAAAAAACAGAAGTGGAAGCTATTTTGACTCACTACTATGCCAATAAACATAATTAATAATATTAATAATAATAATAAGCAAGCACTAAATCTTCCATCAGCTGAGGCGTTTGTTTACGGTTTACGGCTATGTGCAGACAGACCGGCACGTCCTCTGTTTATACAGCACCATTTCTTTGGTCATAGTTGAATGAGTAGTTCTGTCTTAATTTATGGGTTTGTGTTGGCTCACGTTCTTTATTTTTAATATTCTTTAATTAAAGCCAATAAAATAAAATGACTGGGTCACAAAATGTTCTCACTGGTATTCTTAGTCCCTGACCTAGTGAACTAGCCTGAGGATGTGTTTTCGATAGAGACTCCAAAGCTCTTCTGTAAGTGGCTCTGGAGAAGGGCGTCTGCTAAATGCTTCTGCTAAACATCATAAAGTAAAATAAGCAATTTAAACTCGACAGTATATTCCAGATATAAAAGTGCAGTAATCCAGACAAATTATATGATTTGAAATCGATCAAGTCGAGGTTTATATTAGTCGGTCTTCTTATCCGTAAAGTTACGCACACCCAGGAGCACGAGTAGGATACGAACATTTTACTGAATTTATGGGATTTTCATGAACTAATTTCTTGTGAAAACGCTCCTATGAAAGATTTACGCATAAATCTGTTCGTATCCAGCTTGTTATACGAGGTCCAATGATACTAAAAAGTGCAATACGGCATCCAACAAGGTTCTGTTTTAGGCCCCATTTTATTCTCCTATATCCAGCCTCTTGGACATGTACTGTGCAAACGGAAGTTTTACTTTATATTCTATGCTGAAGACACATATCATTTACTCATATACCACAAGATTCAGCTACTCAAAATGGAAGACTGTCAAATACATAAAGGCTGGCGCAAACACGGGGCAGTGGTAGCTCAGTGGTTAAGATGTTGGACTACTGATGGAAAGGTCATGAGGCCCTTAACCCTCAACTGCTCAGATAGATAAATGAGATAAATGTAAGTCGCTCTGGATAAGGGCATCTGCCAAATGCTGCAAATGTAACAGAAACTTCTACTTGGCTATAGTCTACCAGAGCTTGACAACCATTCAGTAAAACCAAATCATGGTCTGTCATTAGAGATTTAAATACCTCTAACAAAGCCATTTTGCCAGAGCATTTTGCCAAGCCTAAATCGAGCCACACTGACTGCCTATTAAGTTCTGGGTTGACTACAAAGTCCTGCTTATGAAGTTTAAAGCTCTGAATGGTTGCGCTCCGGTGTATATCGCTGAACTCTTGAAGCAGTATAACCATTTCCAATCACTTCACTAAAATGAGGCAGGTCTGTTAATCCTAGGGATTAACACTAAAATGAGGCATCCCTGTTAATCCCAGGAAGAAACAGGGAGATGTTTTTCTAACAACTGTATTAAAATTAAACTTGTTCAACTTAGTCACGGTTCTTGTATTATTTATAATGTTGAATATATTTTTAATGCTACAAAAAGAATGCAAGTCGACTCCTTCCATAAATGTTAAATAATCATAAAAAAATTTCACCACAACAAAAAAACTTCACCACACAACGATTACAAGAAGTACTTTGTTAAACAACAATCTGTTTATTGTTAGTCTTAGATTATGCTGAACGTCTGCTGTACAAGTCCCTGTGTATGAGCTGTTACTATGGAAACAATAACATATTAGAATATTCATGTTCATGTTACAGCAGGAACTACCTGTGCTGTTATACAAAAATAATGCACACCTTCTGACCAATCAGATTCGAGCATTCAACTATGCTGTGGTATAATAATTTGTATTTCTCGTAAATGTATAATTAAATAGTGATGGTAAGCACTGTGAATTCAGAACGAAAAGTATCATTATGAAGCTCTAATGATCACATTTTCTAGGTCAGCAACATCATACTCATTTCCTGGAAGTGTTTTTTTTCCTTCTTCAATAACGGCTGTAATGACGATCGGGTATAAAGTAGATAATCTGGGTGAGGTGTAGACTTTACACAATGGGGTGAGGTGTAGACTTTACACAGTGACCACCAAATCTGCATTAACATTGAAGAACAGTAATAATAACTGCATAGAGTATGCGATTATAGCTCTCTTAAACTTAATCCGGGGTGTTTACACTATTTGTGCTTTGTGCTGCTATCAGGATGAGCCATTCCACTACTTTTTAAAACATTACTGCTTTACGTTTGTCAAATTGCATTTACGTTTTGCCATCTACAATTGTTGTTGTAAACAAAAATTGTTAGCATTCACAGAATTTCATTTTTTAAGCAAATTATAGAAAAAAAATCAGAGAAATATTCTTGACATGTACGAAATTTACACGGTACATTCATCTACATGCAGACGATGTGGAGACGTTGGGGTAAACGTTGGATTCCCTGATGCAACACTCTTATACGAGTGACATCAGAGACTCGGCTCAGCTAGTTAGTGATCTATGAGATGATGAGCGTGATGGTGTTGACGTATGATTAGCATCAAAGTCGAAGCTTTGGAAGCTGATTTGTTTGAGCCGAGTGTACAGATGAGAAAGTGAAAGAGATGGACAGACTGAAGGACTAAAGCGCCGCTGCCTCGCTCTCTTTAGGTAGAGAAGAAGCGAGGGAGAAATCCCACTGAACACTCCACTATCAACAGGTAGTCGAACCGCACTGTGGGTAATTTAGGGAACCTTTAACAAAGTGAAAGCGGACCAACATGTCCAAGAAAGACGTTTAAACAAAAAGTCAACTCAGAATTTCATTAAACCTTGATTGGCCATTGAAGATAATTATAAAGATTAATATGCAAGTCGTTCGGGGTAGATATTTTTCTTTAAGGTTCTGATTAATGTCTTATTTACTTATGATGTAAAACATGAAATTGTGTAGGAACTAAAGGGTTCTTGTTTTTTCTGTTCAATAATTAGGATATTTCAGTTCAGCACATTAAATCCTCCAGACCTTTCCTACACAGCTAGAAAAGTGAACAAATGAACATTAAAACATGGTAAAGATACACTATATGGCCAAAAGTATGTGGACACCTGACCATCACACCCATATGTGGTCCTTCTTCAAACTGTTACCACAAAGTTTAAAAGCTCACAGTTGTACAGAATGTCTTTGTATGCTGTAACATTACAATTTCCCTTCACTGGAACTAAGAGGCCCAAACCTGTTTCAGCATGACAATGTTCCTATTCATAAAGCGAGCTCCATGAAGACATGGCGCACCAAGTTCGGAGTGGAAGAAAGTCAGAGCCCTGACCTCAACCCTACTGAACGCCTTTGAGGTGAACTGGAACACCGACTGCACTCCAGGCCTCCTCGCCAGACCTCACTAACACTCTTGCGGCTGAATGAACAAAAATCCCCACAGTCACGCTCCGAAATCTAGTGGAAAGCCTTCCCAGAAGAGTGGAGCTTATTATAATAACAAAGCAGGACTGTTCATAGAGCATGAGTGTGATGGTCAGGTCTGAACTAACTTTTGGCCATATAGTGTAACAGGCCAGGTCATATTTTGCTTTGCAAAGCATCTAAACAAGAAAGTATATTTGCCACAATCACTATTTTCTTTTGCTAATTTCTAAGAGGTAAAAGTACTAATGCATTACAGACAGTACTTTACTAGTAACCGGAAGTGAAACACAAAAAAGTTACAAAAACCATTTCCTGCTAGTGTTGTAAATCCTACTTTTATTCATTATAAGAGCTTGAAATGAAAACTGGAAAGGAACTAGTTACTAATAAGAGTCTATGTTTATGAATAGACCATAGAAATGTGTAGAAATGTGTAGAAATGTGTAGAAACGCCCATTATCCAGCTAGCCTGTGTAAACAGCATGTAATCAGTGTTATTTACATGTATGACTGTTCCAGTGCCACTGGAGCTACAGTGGAAGCTCCAGCAGTTACTAGGCAACAGCTCAGAAGCTTTACTCACCCAGTTCTGAACCGCGTTGCTCAGTTTCTGCTTCTTGTGCGAGGTTGCAGAAGTCTCCATATCAGCCACTGAGCAAACTGCACGAAAATAAAATGTCTCTCCGAGCCGGCTGGGTAATGGACGGCCAACACCAGCTTCAGCAGCAAGCAGGCGTCACACGTTTGCGCCACGTCACAGGAAGTGACATCTTTATACCTCGCAGCGCCACCTAGTGAGCGGAAATCTTTCAGCGCTCGGACCGCCTACTTTATTACCTTATATGGGCACGGAAATACAGAAAGAAATAAACGAAGAAATGTAGAAATACAGAAATAAATAAATAAATAAATGTAGAAATACAGAAATAAATAAATGTGGAAATGTAGAAATAAACAAATAAATGAATGAATGTAAAAAATACAGAAATAAATAAATGAATAAAGAAATACAGAAATAAATAAATGTGGAAATGTAGAAATACAGAAATAAATAAATGTGGAAATGTAGAAATAAATAAATAAATAAATAAATAAATGACGAAATGTAGAAATAAATAAATAAATAAATAAATAAATGTGGAGTTGCAGAAATAAATAAATAAGTCAATGAATAAATAAATAAATAAATAAATAAATAAATAAATAAATAAATAAATGTTGATGCATGGAAATGTAGAAAGAAATTCAAGGCATTCATTTAATTACACCCTTTTTCATGACCAAAATATATTTATTTATTCATTTATTCATTTTTTTCATTTATTTATACCTATGTCATTTTTTGTCCTCCATAATTAAGCAAGTATTTTTAACTAAAAGTCAAATTTTAACCAAAACCTGTCATGTTTTATTGCTTCCTCCAACCCAACATTATCTCTTACAATTAAACAGACTGTTGTTATGTAAGGAATAATCATAACATCCTGGAGTTGATTGTTGCCCACCAGCCACACTTTTTTGGTCTCGTGAAGTTACTAAAACAAACAAATAAAAGCATTTAAAAACACTCAACACACACACACACACAACCTGTCAAGTAACTGGAATATGCAAAGTCCAGGAAAACTTACTGACCATTACAAAGCACTGACTCTGAAGACTCGTTCCATGAATCTTACAGAAAACTTCACCATATCAACAATTATATGTTTTTTCTATGTTAAATTGCAACACTTAATAAAAATCTATTTAATATTAGCCATGATTAGATTATGTGAAAAATCCATTAAACGCATCACTGTGAATGAGCTGTTACAGAAATGATAACATATCAGAACAAGCACATTAATATTAACCTGTGATTTGCCTTGCAGGCAGAACTACTGTCAGCGCTGCTGTTATAGAAAATTAATCAACACCATTTAGGGGGGGCCCCTTTGCTGTTGCTGTTATAATAACCTCCACTCTTCCGGGAAGGCTTTCCACTAGATTTTGGAGTGTGGCTGTGATCATTCAGCCACAAGAGCATTAGTGAGGTCAGGCACTGATGTTGGGTGAGGAGGCCTGGGGTGCAGTCAGTGTTCCAGTTCATCCCAAAGGTGTTCAGTGGGGTTGAGGTCAGGGCTCTGTGCAGGACACTCGAGTTCTTCCACTCCAACCTTAACACACCATGTCTTCACGGAGCTCGCTTTGTGCACAGGGGCATTGTCATGCTGTAATCACACTCACATGCTGTAAAGCACACTCATGCTCTATGAACAGCCCTACTTTGCTATTATAATAAGCTCCACTCTTCTGGGAAGGCTTTCCACTAGATTTTGGAGCGTGACTGTGGGGATTTTTGTTCATTCAGTCACAAGAGCATTAGTGAAGTCTGGTGAGGAGGCCTGAAGTGCAGTCGGTGTTCCAGTTCATCCCAAAGGCGTTCAGTGGGGTTGAGGTCAGGGCTCTGACTTTCTTCCATGCACCATGTCTTCATGGGGCTCGCTTTGTGCACAGGGGCATTGTCATGCTGGAACATGTTTGGTCCCCTTAGTTCCAGTGAAGGTAAAATTGTAATGCTACAGCATACAAAGACATCCTAGACAATTGTGTGCTTCCAACTTTGTAGCAACAGTTTGGTGAAGAACTACATATGGGTGTGATGGTCAGGGGTCCGCAAACTTTTGGCCATATAGTGTATAAAAATAAACACAATTCTTTAGTATTTTAAAAATAAAAACTTGTGTTTATATTTACCAGTTTTCTATATCATCGAACTTAGCAACATAGATTGTATAATCAATAGCGTTATTAAGTTAGTTTAGAGATGGTGAGAGCCTATTGGCTGTTGAAGATGTCCCTCAATATTCCTGTCCAATCAAAGGATTGGGGGCGGGTGGAATAAAGACTGTTGCCTAGCAACAGCAGAATCCAAACAAAGGGAGGTTATGCAATTTTTTAATTGGTGGAATCTCAAATTCCACTAAAAGTGCACTTCATATGGTATGAAATAATGTTTTTCCACCCTATGTAGTGCACTTTAAATGTACTAAGGTGCCATTTGGTACTCAAATATTTTTGTTGGCTAATTTGTTATGCAAGTGTTGTTAAAGGCATTCAATACACCTAAGAAACTGCATATTTGAAGAAAAAAAAAAAAAAATATATATATATATATATATATATTAACCAAAAAATGTAAATGAATGATATATTTTTAAACTTTTATGATCAAGAGAGCACAAGACGGTTCCAGATGTTCATCAGCAGACGCCATATGCGGTCGCATCTGATTCCTAAACGAATGAGACTCGGGCCGCGTCCCAAATGCGTTGTATTCTACTAAGTAGTCATGGAAACAGTACGTCACCTCTCACGGGCATCACGTTCACGCATGCATACTATTTAGTGAGGCGGTGTGCTATTTGGGACACAGCCATGGAGAATATTTTTGGGAAGACTAGTGGGAACAAGATGGCTGATGCTGGACGAGAAGAGTGTTTCTCCTCTTTTTGACAGAATAACGGAAGACTTGGGCATCTGAAACTTCTCTGGAATTGATCATTTCAGCAGTAGGCGTGTAGTTAAGTGTGTTTTTTTGTTGTAACTTTGGTATTTTTTCCTCACAAAACCGTTAACGCTGCCTTCAGACCAGAGTGAAGTTGTTTCTTGGACAAAGTTTTCCCTTCTTACTTTTTTTCTTTGCGTGTTTCTGTTTAACCAGTAAAGAAGGATGTTTTGTAATATTTTATAATATTGTTAAGTGATTTAACAAGGCTTTATAGCTTTATAGCTGGAAAGTTTAGAACATATTTTGGTACTTTGCTAACGCAGGAAATTGTTTTGCTGGAGATGTAACGTTAGCCTACTGTAATTATCTCCACTTGGCGTTTTTGAAACAGTTGATATAATTAATACGTGATATTATATCACAAACTGTGTTTTTCTGAATGTTCCACCGATAAAATAAATATAAATTTAACCCGAAGAGAGAGTAAAAAGTAAATAAATAAATAAACACATGAGTTCTAGTCGAACCCGTTGTCAAGCAGCCAGAGCGCCGAGCTCTGCGCATGCGCAGAAGCCTCCGCCGGCTGAAGGGCTGGAGCTGGAGAGGATGGAGCCGCAGGGAGAAGTGGGGCTCGGGGTCCCCGAGGATCAGCCTTCTCCGTCGTCCAACTCCAGCTCCAGACAGGCGTGGAGCCGGGACAACCCGGGATTCGAGCCTGAGGAAGGCATGGAGGCGAGCTGGAGCCCAGGACGGAGGTCCTTATCCGACACTTCGAGCAGCGGCAGCAGCGGACTCGGGAGTTTCAGCGGCGGGAGCAACGCGCGCATCCACCGGGGACTTTACCCGACTCCTCCCGCTGATGGACTTCACCACGAGCCGCCGAGCTGGGGAGCAAGGATCCTGGAGAAAATCAGACGTAATGCATGCCTTCTGAACTACTCACCATCATTTACATCAGTGCTTACTAACTTTTGAGCTCATCTATTCATTCTACAGTGCACTATTTAAGAAGTTTTGGCATTTTCCAGAAAGGTGCACTGCAAAAGTAAAGGCACTTATTCCCAGACCTGGGAAAAAAAAAAATCAAAATTCAGAAAAGTATGGGTATTCTGTTGCCAATACGATCATGTTCACATTTGATACATCTAAAATACATCTTGAGCGATCCGATTACAAGTGGACATCCTAGACGGATAGCTGTTTACATCTGGCATTTTTCATATCTCAAATGCATCTCTAGTGACTTTACACTTTATCTTCATCTTAAGTGCTTTATCCTGTTCAGATGCGAGTCGGAAATACACCCAGGCCTGGGATGGGACGCTGTCCATTGCAGGGCACCATGCAGACGCACATTCACACCTACGGGCAATTTACAGTGGCCAGTCCACGTATGTGCATGTTTCTGGGAGTTGGGAGGACATGGGAGAACCTGGTGCAAACCCATGTGGACACGTGGAGAACACGAGTAGCTCAGTGACCACTTGTGATTGGATTCTCCGGTTAGGTCCATGATGCTGTTAAATAGACAGCTGTTTGAATGTTGCAGGGACGTCTTCGTGTTCACACAGTAGAAATGTTATGTGGTGTTATATTTGCGTTCCTGACCGCCTCCGGAAGTGGTTTACGTGATGCACCAGACCTTACACTTCTTTGATCACTTGAGATGAATTTTAATACCATGAGGGAATGGGGAATGAAGTTCCCGATTCTTGGAAATGAATCCTGATTTGGTGCACTCGTAATATCCCAGAATGCACTGAAACTAGTTGTTGTACAAATGACATACACTAGCAGATAGAGAATACCCATATATCTACATTGTAATGTTTTTAGGAAGTAAGGCACCATTCCAGACACAGTGTTACCTCGTTTTGCAATAATTTATGAGACATTACATTTGGCAATATTGTAAGTGTAATATTGTAATTTAACGTTGAAGTCTGCTCATTGATTTCAGTTTTGTGGGGCACACGTCTCCTGGAGGAGAGGGACAGCAGCAGAGAGATGTACCTGAAGAATGTTCTGCGAGAGATGATCACCTATGTCCTTTTCCTCATCACTTTATGCATCTGTAAGTGAAACACACTGAAATTTAATAAACTTATCCTGACAAGATGCGCTTGTTACCTTTATATGAAAGAATAGCTACTACCACAATAACACTAGGTGTTTTTCCAAAATATAACAAGTTTTGTATCTTTGAAAGGTTATTAGATGTCCATTTGATGCATTTTGTCACATTTTGCAAATGAAAACCAGGAACTAAATGTTTTTGGTAAATGCATTGCAGTTTAAAATGAGTTCCTCACAATGTACCCAGGCTTAATAAGGCAAAGTTCATAGAACAAGGCAAACTTAATAAAAACAAATCTTCCAAAATATACAGTAATTATAGGTGACATGTAAGGAATAACTCACTTGGATGTATGCTGTTATAGGAAAATAATCAACAGCATGGTGGTGGAACGTGGCCCAAACGAAGCAGAATTACTGTTACAACCCACAAATTGATTGTTTTCCAATAACAGCACGTTCTGAAGCGTTGTAATCTTCGTATATGACTGCGATTTTTCAATGCTAACAATTTTTTAATAATTAAAGAATGACCTATGCCATTCTTATGCTTTATCCATTTATAGTTACATTTCATGTTAAGTTGATTCCTGATATCATTTACAGTACGTTACAGCAGCTGTAAACCGTCATTCCCTCATCAGCCTCACTTTTCTTCTCTTTTGACGTTACTGAGACAAAAAATAGCGCAACATTATGTTCCCGAGAAAACGAAAAGCCCTCTGTCTTGAAGACTTTCCTATGTCTGAAAACTTAATGTTATAGAAAACTTATTAGAAAAGTTAATTACACATTTTCTTAAAATCCATTTATGTGGAGGGTTTACCATACAAGTCCATGTATGTACAAGTTGTTACCATAGAAACGATAACACACACACACACACACACACCCATATACACACACACACATGTACACACACCTGTGATTTGCCTTGCAGCTTGATCTACATTCAGAGCTATGATTACCATAGTACAATTCCTTTTAATTTCACTTGTTTTTAATGCTGTAGTCATTGGCTTAGTGTTTATATCTCTGTGTGATTATAACTGGACTCTACTTCATCTTTACTTTATGGAAGTTCTCAATCTGTGCCCTGTTTGTACAGTGATGACAGCACAAAAGTATTACCTGTCTGAAGAAGGCTGGAACTAGACAAACAATTAAAGAGCAGCAGGATGACTTACAGTTGCGTTTTTCCAGTTGATTACCTGCAATCAGAAACATAATATGGAGATTTGAGCAGTCAGAGTTGGTAATAAGGATAACATATGGTCCTGTTTTTGCCCACTGGTCCAAAAGTCTGGCTTCAGCTGGATCATTATACAGTTTCCTGGCAGAACCATTTTAGCACATGAGGCTAGCTTTGAGGGAGCAAAAAAACAGAAAGAAATGAAATACTCCCAAAGCCTTCTTAGAAGAAAGGCAGGCCTGTGAAGGGAAATTTAAAAAAGAAAAACTGCAAATTTTATAGCAGTCCAGTTCTATATATAAGAGAAAAAATAGAAGATGCAAGAAATGAATTTATGGGAAGATCTGTTTTTATCTGTTACAATTTTTTATCTGAATGTTTTGTCTGAATGTGTTTCAGTGACATACGGGATGGTGAGCACTAACATGTACTACTACACTAAAGTCATGTCGCAGCTCTTCCTGGACACGCCGCTGTCGAGTGGAGATGCCACCACCTTCAGGAGCCTCTCCAACATGGAGGACTTCTGGAAAGTAAAGACCTCTATGCTGCATTTCAATTAAATAACTTTGCGCACATTCTTCTTCTTATTTTTTTTAAATCTGTTTTAACATGTGAACATTAAATGAAGTAAGCACTTCATTTCAGTACACAGAGGGGCCTTTCCTAAACGGGATGTACTGGGAAGTGTGGTATAACAACAAGAGCCTGCCGGAGAACCAGAGCCTCATCTATTATGAGAACCTGCTGTTGGGAGTCCCGCGCCTGCGTCAGGTCAAAATTCTCAACGAGTCCTGTCCTGTTCACGAGCAGCTGAAGGACGAAGTGTATGACTGCTACGGAGTCTATGCAGCCGCCTACGAGGACAAGAAGTCATTTGGACTGAAAAACGGCACTGCGTAAGACAAAAAAAAAAGAAAAACGTTTTCCTGAGAATGTAAAACACACACAGTGTTACATGCGTTTATAATGAAGTGATGCATATTCTACAGTATTTTGTTAATAATAGGTTATATAGTATAGGTACCTTTTAGTGTATAAAGTATCTAACACAATATACTAAAGCCCCTGGCAACGTGGTTTCACAGGTAAAAAATAAATATGTATATCTTTGGGACTTGTAATTTAATAAGGTTTTACCAATGGTAAGAATACAAGAAGTATAGTATATATCCCTAACAATGATTTAATTATAACTAAAAGCCGCAAAAACTTTTATTTTCAGTCTGAACAGAAATGTGGGCGTGTCACATCACATACTGATTGACAGCAGTTACTTACCTTGATGTTTAACACTATAATATCTCAAAAACCAAACCAGCGCCAATAATTTTACAACAAAATTATTTTTCTACTGCATTTATTTTTGTTCTACAAATGAGAAGTTTTTTTTTTTTTTAGATACTTTATACACAGTATATTTTATAAGTCGTATTTCCCAGTCCTGGGCCTCAGCAACATTGCACATTTTAGTGTGTTGAGCTAAAGATCATAAGTCTCGGGTGTAAAGTCTGTTCTAAATCATACAGTGAGCTGGTTTAAAACAATTTCTGGTGATCTTATGTACTTCCACAGTGAAAATGGAAGCATGAATACATATATAACAGTCACCATGAATGATCAAAAGGATGTAGTCTGTTATGGAGCACATACTGACAACACATAAAAACAAAATTACAGTGGATTTAATTATCTGGAAGGTTTTCCCATCACCACATCAGACAGCCGGCTGTTTCGCTGGATGTTGCACTTACTCATGCAGTGGTTCTCAAAGTGGGGTCCAAGGACTCATAGGGTCATATTACTGTACACATTTGATTAATTAGCCTAATGTTTGAAAGAATCTGTACTGAGGGGATCTGTGAAATTTATTTTAAATGTAAAAGGGTCTCTGGCTCCAAAAACATTGAGAACAACTGTACTAATGGACAAGTTTAAATTTGATATACATTAAGTATATTAGCTGGTTTGTAATATGTAATCACAAACATAGTTGGACTTAACGTTCACACTAGGCTACATTAGCTTCTGCGAGACAGAAAGTATGGTCTGATCCCCTGTGTGTGTGTGTGTGTGTGTGTGTGTGTCTGTCTGTCTGTCTCAGATGGGTGTACTCTGAGGAGAGCAGCCTTGGGGAAAGCAGCTACTCAGGTGAAGTGGCCACATACAGAGGAGGAGGTTTCTATCAGGATCTGTCCCGCACCAGAGACGAGTCCAGCAGACAGCTGCAGGAGCTGAAGGCCAACCTGTGGCTGGATCGAGGCACCAGAGCCGTGTTCCTCGACTTCTCCGTCTACAACGGCAACATCAATCTCTTCTGCATCATCAGGTACACACAGACCCACGGGAGAACTCATAGCAGGCCAACGTTGATTTTTTTAGAGCAGTGATTTGCTGAATCAATCTGATCAATCACTCAGACGAATCAGATTGAGGAAAATAGCTGCTGGTAATTGAGGAAAGGTAATTTACCTACAACACCTTATTACGAGAAACTGCTTTTAACACAGTTTACAACAAAAATAACTGCTGACCTAACCGAACTGACTGGCATAACTGAATGGCACCTAACCGATATCAAAATAAAGATGTAGTCATTATATAGAGATGGTCTTTATTAGTGTACCTTAATCTAAATTCTTCACCCTTGAAGAGGAAAACGCATTATTTATTCTCAAGGGTTGCAAGGATATTCTTAGATTTATTATATTTAGTTATTGCCCAACCTTATTGGTCTCAAATAAAAAATGAATTATTTAAAAGTTAAAAAAAAAGAATTGTAATTATTTGTAAATATTCAATTTAACAGGTTTAGGCAAGCATACGTTTTTGCTCAACTGCAATCTTCTGACTGGAAATTTGAAATGATGTTTATATCACCATAGTAACCACAGCAGAGTAAAACATTGGAACCTGAGAAACATTGTGTCTTTAGGGGTGGGTGATATGACAAAAATATCACATCACAACACTTGAAGACATTTCTACAATACACGATAGAACAGTACTGATAACAGTACTGATATGTTTATTTAATGTCTGTTAATAATTAACATGGAAAGGAAGGGGGAAAATCTGTACAAATTTTCCAATTTTAAATAATTAAAATCCTTTTCTACATTAAATCATGCCAAGGTCCATTAATTTGGTCATTATTTAAAAAACAACATAGTAGAAAGTTATATAAAAAAAGATATCACAATATCCAATAATATCTCAGTAAAGTGTATTGTGACATACTGTATTTTATCATGATATGCTAGTGAGCTGGAAAAATAGTGCTAATGAGCTACACAGCTTGAAAAACACAGGATTTTAAACATTCAAATGTGGATTTTTGCCTTCAAGTATGCAAATGATATGCAAACTCATCAGCCAGTGAGTGTCTTTGCCTCTTTTATATCATTTACAGGTTGCTGGTGGAGTTTCCAGCCACAGGGGGTGCTGTGACCTCATGGCAGTTCCAGACTGTGCGCTTGATGCGCTATGTGTCCAGCTGGGACCACTTTGTGGGGATGTGCGAGGTCATCTTCTGCTTCTTCGTGCTGTACTACATGGTGGAGGAGGTGCTGGAGATCTGCCTGCACCGCCTGCGCTACTTCAAAAGCTTGTGGAACTGCCTGGATGTGCTCATAGTAACGGTACTGCTGCATACTGACTTAACTCACACCCTGCCCAGTTAATATATAGCGAGGCAGTTTTTTTCCAGTGCGGGTACTGACGTAGCCACTGCACTGAAATGTGTAGCGCAGGAAGACCACGACTAGGATTAGAAAGTCCTAAGCTGCAAATATGAATTTACAGCTGTAGAACCTGCTGCAACCAGTGAGCAGTGGTTTATAGTAAAATACTTGTTTTACATATAAACTAGAGAAAGGGTGATTGTGCGCAGTGCTGGAGTGGTTTTTGTGCTTATATGGGGAAAAATGGCTCACACAATGCGCACACCATAAAATGAACAACATTCTTACTGGTCCTAGCTAGTATTGGCTGAGTAACTAGCCTATTTTGCTGTCTAGATATGATTAATAATCAGTAATGCAGATATAATAAAGATTGGTATGACTGTGTTGATGAGGATGTCGTTGGCCTTCACTGTATCTTTGAAGGCAGAAGATCAAAAGAATTTGAGCTGCCTGTGTGACTTGAATGCATGCTGCCACAAGTAAAGTGGGACATCACATCGCTTACCAGTGAATTTTTTCCAAAAAGACACGTTGTTATTTTTAGTTACATTGCAAGATTGTAGAATTGGCAATTAAATATTTAAAATTCCTTACATTTACATTCTAACAAGACAGATTTTTCACCAGAACTTTGTCCCTCATGTTTGTTTTTCTCACTTGCTTCCTAACTTGCGACCTGATTGGTACAGAGGTAAAAAAGCACTTGACATCACTGCGCATTTCTGAAAAGATTAACTTTTTTTCAATTCCACTTTGACCAGCGCTTTTTAAAAGCGGCCACATTCCGTCGCTTCGCATAGGATTACATGTAAAATTAGCGTGTTTGAGAAAGCACCCTTAATGAAACTTTACAGTGTTGCATCATAATACTGCAAATTTCTCAGCCCTTCTGTTGTTCATATGATTTCTCGGTTTATCTCTCTGTTTATCTCTCTTAGCTGAGCGTGCCGGCCATCATTATGAACATCTACAGGACTTCAGCAGTCAGCAACAGGCTGAAGTTCCTGCTGGAGAACCACAGCACATACCCGAACTTCGGTCCACTTGCTCGGCTGCAGGTTCAGTTCAACAATCTGGCCGCTATCATCATCTTTCTCGCCTGGGTCAAAGTGAGCCTCTTATCTGTGGATCTATTCACTGTTTATCCGCTGTCCAGTTAACATTTTCAACCGCAAACTCAGCTGGCTGAGGAATTATAGTTAAAATCCATTGCTCTTTCTGCAGCTATTTAAGTTCATCAATTTTAATAAGACCATGAGCCAGCTGTCCAGCACTGTGTCCCGGTGTGCTAAAGACCTGCTGGGATTTGCCATCATGTTCTTCATCGTGTTCCTGGCATACGCACAGCTGGCCTACCTGGTGTTCGGCACACAACTCAACGACTTCAGCACCTTCCAAGCCTGCATGTGAGTCCAGGAGCCCTTTACTCTGATGTCTGTCTGTCTGCCTGTCTGTTTCTTTAACCATTTTCTCTCAAAATACAACATATTATGTGAGGAATAAAACACTCAGGGGCAAACGTTTATAGGAAAATGTAGCTCTGCACAAAGCGGAGTTACTCTTACCACCCCGAAGCTGATTATTTTCTTATAACAACAAATCCCAAAGTGTTTTATTTCTCTTGTACCATAGCAATTTGCTAGTTTTTTATTTATTACACTTTTTTATTTATTGAAGAAGGACACACCATATATTTTATCAGTTTGTAGTTGCAGTTAATGTTGTGGAAGGTCCACATTATTTAAGGTCGTTCCTGTCATCACTTACATTATAGCAGCTATAAACAGTTGTTCCCTTACCTGCTCCTTTTTTCTCTCTCTTTAATAAGCCTGAGAAACCACAAACTCAACTTAATCCACCCAGTCAACATCATCTGACCAATCAGAATCGGGAATTCCTCAATTTATGTCGTATAACTTGTGGCTGAGAAAGGCGACCTTAGATTAAGAAAGTCACTATCTGAAATAACTGATTATTATTATTATTATTATTATTATTATTATTATAGTCCAGGAATTTTGTATGTGATACATAACAGATATTTTCCTCTTTGCTAAAAGTAGGTTAAGCAATTGAAAATGGATCAGTAATCCTCAAACAATTCAAAGTTTGCCATTGTCCTGTATGTTTGTTTTTAAAATGTTTACGCAATTAAGAGAAAAAAAATTCTTAATATGTCTCCTCATGCTTGCTGTCTCTCACCGTCTCCCCGTGCAGTTTCACACAGTTCCGGATCATTCTAGGAGACTTTGACTTCTCAGAGATCGAAGAGTCTGACAGAGTCCTGGGGCCGATTTACTTCACCACCTTTGTTTTCTTCATGTTCATGATTCTGTTGGTAAGTGAACCAAAAAATATATCAGATGACTACTGGACATAAAATTCAGTAGTCTGTATTTTAGTGTATCTTTCCCTTTCCTATATTTCTACATGTGTGCAAATGTAACCAAATAGAGAAGAGCACCCACACCTTAATTTAACACTACATCTAAAGCAACATTTTTTTAAATGATGCCAAAAGAAAATTCTTGCATTCAGGGAGAACATTATTGTATTGCACTTTCTCTGAGCGTTTATTGGCGGCTTACAAAGTAAATGTAGATTCTCAAATATCATGCCATTAAGAAATTATACAGTATTATTATTCTGTAGAGCACGTCTACATGCAGTTTTCCCGTTATCTGGTGATTTAAGTGCATGTAAACACTTTAGGTGAATTATGACCAAAATTTGATCTCTATTATCCACCATCATTTTTGAACATGCATTATATGGGCAAAAGTTTCAAACTTATATGTGCTTGTTGAACATCCCATTCCAGATCCCATTCCCCCTTTGCTGTTATAATAATTTCAAATTTTCAGGGAAGGCTTTCCACTAGATTTTGGAGCATGGCTGTTGGGACTTGTGTTCATTCAGCCACAAGAGCATTAGTGAAGTCAGGCACTGATGTTGGATGAGGAGGTCTGGTGTGCAGTCAGTGTTCCAGTTCATTCCAGGGCTCTGTGCAGGACACTCGAGTTCTTCCACTCCAGCCTTGGAAAACCATGTCTTCATGGAGCTCACTTTGTGCACAGGAGCATTGTTTTGGCCCCTTAGTTCCAGTGAAGGGAAATTGTAATGTTACAGCATACAAAGACATTCTATACAATTGCGTGCTTCAAACTTTGTGGTAACAGTTTGGGATAGAGCGACATATGGGTGTGATGGTCAGGTGAATAGTGTGTGTGTGTGTGTGTGTGTCTGTAGCAACTGGTTTCTGTAATGATGACATTGAGTGGTCAGCCTTTTTGTTAATTATTCCCTCTTTCTTTCTTTCTTTCTTCAGAACATGTTCTTAGCCATCATCAATGACACTTACGCAGAGGTGAAGGCTGACATGGCACAGCAGAGATCCGAAATGGAGATTACTGACCTCATTAAAAAGGTACGTAAATCATGTGATCACATGGGCTTTGCACCTAGCATACTTTTGCTTTTTTAAAAAAAAAAAAATCTCAGAGGCTTTTTGTTGAGTTAAGAAAACTAAATAGCTGAAAATCAAGAGAAATGCAAAAAAGAATGGAGAAATGCATAGACAGTAGTGTGATTTCTCAGGGCTACCACAAGGCCATGGTGAAACTGAGGCTGAGGAAGACGGCGGTGGATGACATCTCTGATAGCCTTCGTCAGGCAGGAGGGAAACTCAACTTCGACGAGCTCCGGCAGGACCTGCGAGGGTGACCAAAACATTGCCTGGCTAACATTCTTAAAGATGATGAAACTACAAGATTGATGTGTGTGATGAGTGAATATGTGCTGGTGTGTTTGCAGAAAGGGACACTCAGATGCTGAGATTGAAGCCATTTTTGCCAAGTACGATCTGGACGGAGACCAGGAGCTCACTGAGCACGAACACCAGCAGATGAGAGACGACCTGGAGAAAGAGAGAGTGAGTAAATTGAAAGTTAACGGGCTTGATTTATGAATTTATTTGTAAATCATTCACAGGAGCATTTACAGAAGAAAAGTGATATTCACGAAAATAAGTTTAGTTTGGAAAACATTCGCATCCTATGAAAGCTCCTGAGATTGTGTAAATTTACAAATAATGAGAGTCACTCCTGGATTGATCAGGATCAAATCATATAACTGGCGAGTTCCTGCAATTTTATATACAAATTACGCTGTCAAGTTTAAACAGCTTATTTATTTCAATTGCACACACAAATTTAATGAAAATTTTTGAAACTTGAAATAAGGCACTCTAAAACAAGTCCATAAATTAGGACAAATAAGATTAGTTCAGTTAGGATAAAAGAAATAGCACCCTATAAAAACAGGAAGAGTTAGTGTGTGCCTGTGAACACGTGCAGTGGCTGAGCTGCATTACTGGAAGATTTAGTGCACGTCGTGCTTACAAGGTACTCTTTCACGGTTTAGTTTTTAGCTCTGCAAACGCCGATAAATTAAGTCAGCTGTGCCATTACTGTGCATGGTAAATTACGGAAGATTGGCATTTATCAACATGTGCATGTGAATACAGTGAAAGATGATAGATGAGGCCCGTTGTCTGGAAAAAGAGACTTGAATACGTGGGTTAGGCAGATTGAAGCAAAAGTCAGCCAGGAAGTAATATTTCAGTCCCTGAAGTAATAAGGGAACTGTACCAAGAATAGTTAATCAAGGTACAGAATATAGCAACTTGAAAAAGTTTGACCAAAAATGAAATGAATAGCATAAATGTAGTTCGTCAGGTAAGTAGAAGGGAAGCAACAAGGGAAACTTATAGCTACCACTTAAGCATTATGCAAACTGCATGTCTAAATCATCACACACTGGCTTCAAACCATGCTGAGTTGTTTATTATCACTGATGTTTTTTCTGACACTGTATGACACACTATTAGCTATAAAAAAAATGGACAAAACTACTGAATAGTCATAGCAGCCATCTTAAAGCTAAAAATTTAAAATCACCTTCTTACTCACAACAAAGGTTGGTATCTCTCAGCATGAACATCAGGTATAAATTTTGAAAGAGAAATAGTATGTTAGAGGTAATCTGGATTATTTAATATTGTTAAATCCTGACTTATTCTTAATACACTTTTTTGTAAAACTGTTATGTAAAAAGAATTTTTTTTTCTTTTGTTGTTTGAGGCAAACGTGTGACTTGGGTCAGAAGTGCAGTGCTAAACTGGTATCTACTGTATAAGCTACCAATACTTATTAGCTACAAACTTACAAACTGTCGATTGGCTATATTTACAGTTGGGGGACAATTTCTGCTTTTAGCTGAACTGCTACATTAAGAAATAGTCCTTGTCATTAAATCAGATGAACACACACATGCACACACACCCACCTGTACAGATGCTCAGTGTCTCTCACACACACGCCAGGAGGACTTGGATTTGGAACGCAGTTCGCTGCCCAGGCCTCTGAGTGGGCGGAGCTTCTCCCGTAGCCAGGACGACTCGGAGGAGGATGATGATGAGGACAGTGGACACAGTTCCCGTCGCCGTGGCAGCAGCTCTGGGGGTGTGTCCTACGAGGAGTTCCAAGTGTAAGCTTCTCATTTATGTCATGTCTAGAAACAAACATATTAACAGAATATCTTAATCATATCAAATCATATTAAATGTTACATGTTGAATAAGAGAAAGTTCTGACTCATGGAAACAGAATCAATAAATAGCTATTATTTAGCTTTCCAAATCGCTGAGTGATTAAGAATCACAGTTAAAACAAGCTAAATATGAAGTCTTGAAATGTGGCTGTGTAGTGAGAAGTGTGGTCTGTTCTCAGCCTGGTGCGGAGGGTGGACCGTATGGAGCATTCGATTGGCAGTATCGTGTCCAAGATCGATGCGGTCATTGTGAAGCTGGAGGCCATGGAGCGGGCCAAGCTGAAGAGGAGAGAGGTCCTTAGCAGACTGCTGGATGGTGTCATGGAGGTGAGGCCTTCACCATAAAGGCAACTGAAAGTTCTTTACAAACCAGTGACAGGTTGTGACAAGTAATTGGATCATACGAAAATGCAATTGTGAGTGTAATCTTATGAATTGAAAATCCATAATCAGATGCTAAAACTATAAGTCATAATTTCTGCCTTTAGAATGTGTATGTTGCAATCACAGATTACAACTTTCCCAGAGTACATGACTACACCTCAAGGGTTTTGAAAGAAACATTTTGAGGGTTGTGGCCTTTTGTATGGAGTTTATTCACTGTTAAAAAGTAATCATATGCAATTTTAACATCAAGATTGTATTTATAACAGGTCAGTCAAAAGTAAAATAATGTAGAGACAGGTTTTATTGACATTCTTTGGTGTATATATGAATAGCATCTATAGCTGAGCTCTGATACAATGATAATAATGTTGTAATATTACAGTGTAGTGCAGATGTCAAAACTGGTTCTATGGTTGGACTTTACGGTTAAAATAAAGCCTTGTGTTAAGTACATTTCCCAGATTAATTTCAAGATTTTTGTTTAGAATTTTTGCTATTTATATCCAGATTTTCTTATGTGCACATTCATGAAAACACGTAATTTTTGCATTTTCACTCCTTTGTATTCTCTCTCTGTCTCTCTCAGGATGAAAGGATGGGAAGGGATACGGAGGCTCACAGGGAGCAGATGGAGCGGCTGGTGCGAGAGGAGCTTGAGCTCTGGGAGTCGGACGACGCCATCTCTCAGGTCAGCCATCAGCAGGCTACTCCTGTTGGTCCAGGGGCTCAGCCCCGCCCACGCAGCACCCGTCCCTCCTCCTCACTGTCCACTGAGGGCCCAGACACCGGAGGGAATGGAGGTGGACACGTGTAAGACCTCTTCTACTGCTCCCGTGGCCTTATTAAGTATTCCAACACTAAATGATCACCTTATGTCAGTATTTTCCTTTGTTTTATGCAGTTTATTCACAGTGCACTATCTATATAATGGTACACTGATTATTAAGCAGGAGTGTATTCTGAACATTATGAACATTAATTAAGGTACAGTGGCACAAACTTTAATCAGCTTTAGACCAGGTACTAAGCAAAATAGGTCTAGGTTTATGCATAAAAGTCATTTATGACAAAATGATGCAAGGTATAGGACTTTTTTCTATGCACACACATATAGTAATTTACTTATTATTTTAATGAGGTCATTGTAAAATGAAGGCATCACATGAAATTATTTAATAACACTTAATTTTCTGTGCCAATTAAATTTGCATGAGAATTTTTTTAATAACCTAAAATATTTCGTATTCAAATGCATTTGAATATGTATGAGACTGTAGGTCCATACTGCCACAGACAGAACGAAAATTAGCATCAGAGATACACTGTAAATTGATATCACATTGTTGCTTTCTTAAACATAGAAAATCACGAGCACACAATATCATCACTTAATCATAAACTTTAATGTTTGGGATTTCTTTTTATTCCTTTACCTACAGTAATGCTTGCTATGTTTGCAAAATGTTGCTAGTATTTAGCTCAATTTTACATTTCCATTGCCACTAAGAATACAAGTGAAAATGTGCCATCTTAACTCTTAACTCATCTTCATACATTTTTTATGTAACTCTTTCATTCATGGTGTCCACATACATGGACAGTTCAATAACTTAAAACTGATTTTTAGCTAAAATGAAAATGCATATGACTTTTCATGCAAATCTGGGTAATCAGAATAATTACCCAGGGTAATCAGAAAAAAGATTTTGAATAGGATTTGTAATTATTTATGGATGAAAGCAACTCCAACAGAGACCAAATGGCTTTCTATTCACTATATATCCTCATTCCATATGGTATAACATAATGGCGTTGTAGTGCACTATAAGCCCAATGGAACACCGTTTGAAAAGCCAGTAAGTGCCTTTTGGAAATAAAGTATTTAAATGTAATATGCTTGTTTTCATTTAATTAGAAATTTGATACATCGGCTAATTACAAAAATATATATGAAAAAATGTCATAAATGGAATAAATTTTTTCCGAACCCTTTTCCTACACAAAGTTAATTTAGCCAAAACATCTAGAGAACACATGATGATCGTCATACATTAAGGTTTCTGTTTTGTTTCTATAAATATAAATATCAAACTGTATTCAAACAGTTAAAAAAAGATGAAAGATTTTATATACACATTTATCATTTAGTTACTAATTTAAGTGAAGGCATCATACAATGAAAGTCCTTCTTTTACAATACCAGTAATTTTTATTATATAGGGCTTCATAAATCACACAAAGTATTTTGTATTTGTATTTAAAGCACATTTTCTCAGTACGAAGCTTTATTTAATTTGACCATGTCAGTTATTAAAACATAGATTTTTGTCACACATTTGTAGTTGCTTTCAGTTAATATAGTTGCACGAGCGGCATGCATTGTCATGTAAATTTATACCAGGTGAAGTATTCCTTATTAATGTCTCTTTTTTTTTAAATTTTATACCTATTGTAACTTGAAACAAACTTCGACTCGGAGTGCATCTGCTTTCATGGGAAGCTTATTGTGTGCTGGTTTGACTCGTATAGCTGAAGTTGCAAAGTTTTTCGCTGATATTAGTTTTGCCTCACCAGAAATTCAGCACAGAAATTAAATTTTCTTGACTCGGGCTGACCAATCTGATGATATGACATCAGTAATGAGACGACAATACACTGTTCTTGGTACTGTATTGTTAGTACTTATAATACTCCTATGTTACTATTTTTGTATCTTCTTCAATTTCTTTATCTTTACCAAGACCTTTATTTTAATTTTTGTGTGTGTGTGTGTCAATACTTTTGTTTTGCTGGCAAACTTTAATCTCAAGATGCACATTTTTGACACACCTTTTTTCCACACTGCTTTTGGATTTTTTTTATTTTTTATTTTTTTGCATTTTATATATCCTTTATTAAGGCTGATATTCAGTATGATTCAGTATGGCGCTATATTTTTCTATTTGCCAACGTATTTGTATAATGTGAGCACATTCCAGTGAGAGCAGAACTTCTATCAGCAAACAGCTCTGGAGATTTGGCTCTGTATTTCTGAATGTTTTAATCAATACTGTTTTAATATCTGCATTGTTTGAGAATAAACTATTTGCACATTTTCACAGTTCTGGGTGTTTTTCCACAGAGACAGAAAACCGCCTGTGTTGCACTGAACCATGACACTGGATAGTGAGATAGTGAGATAGAAGGTATAAGTCTACAGTATCCAGGTGAGATTATGAATCAGGAAGGTGAGTTAGAAGAGCAGGGGAGGCAGAAGCCAATCCAAGAATAGCACTGGTTTTAAAAAAAAAAAAAACAGTTACCAGTTGACAAGTAATTTAAAAACATAGTTGACTACGTTTAATGATCAACAACAGCAAAGGATGCATCAAACCACACTTCAGTTAACAGCTACACACAGCCTACGTATTACATTTCCATCTTCAATGCTATTAAGGGTACACTGATAATGACAAAAATAAATACATCTGTGCATCAAAAGGGCAAAAATAATAAATCTGGGTATCATATTACACTATATTAGTACCATATCTTAAAATGCATTCATGATGATGAGCTGATAGCTCAGCTGAAATAGTTGATTGTGGAACTGAGAGCGCGCAGCATGGAAGCTCATGTCCATCAGCAGAGCCCTGCTTTTATATCAATGACTGGCCTTCCTTGGCTGGAGAATGTGATGTCTGCAGCAGTGACTGGGAGGTCCAGCCAAGTGCACACCTCTACACTTCATACAAAGTGATATGAAAGTGATAGTGTTACATTAATACAAAAGAACATTAAAAAAGATGTTTCCCAGCTTAGTCTTGCACAATGTGCAGTTGACTGTAGAATTGGATTCATCTAGTCTGAAATATTTAAAGACGAAACACCAAAACACCATGGCTGCCATCTCAGGGTGCATTTAGCCTGCTTTCTTTACCGTCAACCTTACTGGTTTTTCCACCACCCTAACTAGTCGACATCTTCACAACGGCAACTAGTCTATGATATTCCTACTACACACACTCATAACAGTGCAGGCAGTCAAATAAGTTAATGGAGACGAGCTAGGAATAGAGTGCCAAGTCATAAATTATACCCATGATCAACAAGGGTCAAGGGTCAACGATCACCTCAACAGATTTGATTGGCGCCGCTAAGGCACAGTGCCGAATAGGTTTAGGCAGCTATTCTTGATGGATTTTGTGTGAATATGTGTGTCTGTGTGAGGCTGATCTCCGGTGTGACTGATGTGTAGTGAGGGATTAGTCCACATTAAAACAGATTAGTCTGCTTTGAAGTGCAGGATTAAATTGGTTCGGTTTGGACTGTGCTCTCACGTTTACAAATCCCATATGCAGTATTTGTGTCATGAGAATATAGAGTTTTGTTGAAATCATCAATGTCAAATTTGTTCAAAACATAAAATAATTAAGCTATGTGGTATTTCATGTAAGAGCGGCTCATTGGCACTGCTCCAGACTCGATCCTGAGCTTGAGAAGAGTTTAATACTGTTAATTAGTTTTGAATCTATTTACATGAGTTTTGTTTGCCAGTATTGCCACGTTAATGAAAGCATTAATGATTGCATCAGTGTGAATCAAAAACAATAATAATAGTTAATATTAATTTTCTGTTTATATCTAAAAGGTCTAAAATTAAAGAGAGATGCAGCAGGCGTTGTTATTATTGACTGGAATTCAGAGAACTTTATCATACCATGTTAAAAGTGGACTTGTTCCATATGAAGTAAAACTCACTCCTTTCAAAAACATCGAGGAACACAAAATCAGGAAGAAAACACAAATTTGAAGTTCGACCAGACATTTTGTGTGCAAGTTGAGTGATGCTTTATTTATCGTATATGGGTTTATAAAATAGAATTGTGAACATCAATTACAACATTTAAAAAGAAGATACAAAGTATAAAACCTTATCATTTTCACTATTTACAATTATGTTCATTGGACTAAAATCAAAAACCTTATTTAGAATCTACACTGAAAAAGCATAACTCTAAATACTTTGTGTCATACCTTAGAAATAAAGGCTGAGAATTTAGCTGCCAAGTGTATTGCTTAGACAGCTGGCCTCAAGATATTATTTATGTGAAGTTACATCATTTAGAATAAATATCTGTTTAAATCCTTCATCATTACAAGCAACTTTTGACAATTTGACCAAATGCAGAGCCTTCCAAGCTGTTGGCCTCCACATGGGAGCTCTCACTGTTGTAGTTACACACCTTGAAATCTTCGAAATCCAGCTGAAAAGAAAAGAATGCGGCTACTCTTCAGGAAAGACAAGTCAAAGGAACAAGCGTCTCAGCTCTCAGGAGTACTTGCGCATGAACCTGAGCTTGATGTAGGCGATGATAAGGAATATGATGGTCATGATTATCAGGGCCATGTGGTTCTGCCATAATCCCCATGTAGAGTAGTCGATTCCTTGGGCCTGGAGATGTTGCTCACCTGTGCAGCTGTGAGCACAAAATGAAATTGTTTTTCATGTTCATAATATTGCTTACATTTTCAAGAAAGGCTATATTAAAAATGTATATAACATTGAAGCAATACAAGTGTTCAAAAATAGACTGGAATCAAGCTTAAATATGGAGAAGATTCCATGCCAGATTGAAAACTAATCACGTCAGGGTAAAAACATGAAATGCAACACGCAGACGGTATTGCTTTTCATTTGTGTCATGCTGAAAAACAAAACATTATGTTGCATGATTATGTCTCACATTAAGTGAAAAACAAGCAGAAAGGGTTGTTTTTTTAAGAATTAAACACTGAATGCGAGTCAGAAGTGAATGTAATTCCCAGTTGCGTTGCATTTCAGTTTAATCAGTGCGACGCAGTTGTGCTACACTCAAACGCAATCACTGTCCAGTCACAGCCATAAGCCATACACAGGCGTGTGGCTGTAATAAGAGAAGGGGTGAAGTGTGTTTTCCCAGAATTTATTACTAAAACATGAGAAAGGTATTAATATGACTAAAAATATTTTCTCCTGGGATGTAGGAGTTCCAGTGTTGTGCTCTGCTTGGACATGAAGCACAAAAGGGACCTCAAGACCAAAAATCTGATCACAAATTTATATTCATCTCGGTGCACAAACTATTGAAACTGTAACGTAAGGCAGTGCTACTGGTGGATGTGAATAATATTTGTCTGTCTGGACTTGTAGGAGATGACAAATCTCAGCCAGTGGGTGGTGCTACATTCATATTTTAAAGGCTATAACAGCACTCAATTACATGGAAACTGACTTTAAGTACTGTGTAAGTGTGCTGTGTGTGTTCAAAGTGTGTGTGTATGTAGTTTACATACATGATTCCCTGAGTGTTGTTGGATATTAGTTCATCAGAGAGATTCTTACAGAAATTCAGTCCCACAAACTCATTGATCTCCAAAGCCTGTTGAAACACACCACCAACATCATGTTTTCTGTCTTTGAATGTATATTTTGAAAGAATTGATTTTTCAATCAAAAAACAAACGCTTCTGTGAACTTTTTTAAGATCCAGTGACTATATGTTGCTCCATTGTGTCATGGTCAGAGTTGATAAAAGTACCCAAATTCTTTGCGCAATAAAAATGCAATTTTTTACTGAAAACATAAAAAATTGCTTCTGAACAAGTCCTCTGGTTGAAGTTAAATTACAGGTTGAAGTAGTAAACTATATACTCTTACTTTTATGTAAAGTATGGAAGTAAAAGTACAAAATCAATTCACAAAAGAAAAAGAAACCTGCTTCAAATTACATTGATTTTACTTGATGGTAAATTAGTGCCTCTTTCATCTAGGAACCAATAAATGTGGGAAAACATTATATAAGCTAACTAACAACAGATTTATTCCTAATCTCTCAAATGTTATCTAGCATGATAACTCTGACAATACAAACTAGCTGAATGCTAATAGCCGGCTGTCACAATACGAACTATTGTGATAAGTACAAAGTGTATGTGTCTCATTCTCACTGTCCTATCTATTAAAGTCTAGATTTTTACTTTAGATCGACTTGAAGCTGTCTAATGTAAACAGTAACCTCATGACTACAAATATATGATTATAGAGAAATTTAGTGTTTGAAAATGAAGTGAGTAGGAAGCAGGATTTTTTGTGAAATTTAGTGAGTAAAAGTCAAAAGTATTCAGTAAAAGAAAAACTGAAGTAAAGCAGAAATACTTAAAAAAAACCAGACCTTTATCTGTAACCAGTAATTGTACTTTGTTACTTCTCACCTGTTTGTTTTCCTACTAGAAACCAGCACAGAGAAGTGCATATACATGCAAGTGAGAAGAGCCAATCAGATTGCAGCCTTCAACACTCTGAAGCTTGTGGCCAGAAAAGTGTACAATAGATATAATTCACTCTGAATCCCGTGGGAGGAGCATCTGAAGCTGAGACTAGTGTCAGTATGAGGCAGCGAAGGTAAATGTGATTGTTACCGTGAGTCCGTAATGCGGGATGCTCAAGTACTTAAGCCAGGCGAGCCAGGCCATGACACTTTCCAGATTCACCAGCAGACCAGAGAAGATCTACAATAACCAGTTTCTTACAGTTAGACAACTGCTCTGTGCCAAAAGCTCTTACTGCAGGAAGAGACAACTAAAAGATTTAATAAACATGCCAACTAAAAGGATGAACTAAAGCTGTTCTTCTGCAAGCGAGTAAAAAGTAGGGGTTTGATTAATTTAGCTCCGTAATACATTTTGGACGTAAACAGTTTCATATTTCTGTATTAAAATTAAATATCAGACATTACACTTTGTAAACCTAAAAACTACACCTCCTGCTTGTTGCTGGTTTAACATTTCTAACTTACCATCATAAAGACAAAGGTAATGGTCAGGAAGATGTTTGCGACGGCCACAACAGACTGACCAACAGAGATAGCCATGGTCATAGCTGTGGCTGTGTACCCCACTAGAATCACTGTGAACATGAATATGAAGAATGCTGCTGGTGTGAGCTTTAATCCTACACACACACACACACACACACACACACACATATACACAGTACTGCTGTGAGAAGACATTCAATAATATGGGTTCTGCATTTAAAAAGTGGTCGACATCAAAATGTAACACTATCATGCACCAGCTTTATTTCTTACCAATCATAAAGTAGACAATACACGTGAAGACTACAGCAGGAATCGTGCGTAGAGTGATTATGTCAGACAGGATCTTAGGCAGGAAGTATACAGACACTCTGTAGTAACCGCTGGTGTATTCATGTCTGAAGGAAGGGATGGAAGAATGGCAGGATTGTATCTCAGTTAGATAACTGATAACCAAAACGTGCATACACAGATACAGAAATGCACCGTGAAAGTGGGGTGAATGCTGTACGTACATGAAGAGCTTCTTCTCAGTGATGAAAAGCTCAGCAGCTGACAGTGTACTGAAACACTGATTAGTCGTAATGAAGAACAGAGCTCCAAACCTGAAAGCAAAACCTCACATAATTACACAGATATGTGTATCTTATTACTGGCTCATGCATATAAGTTGGTCATGCAGTTATTTTGAACACAATACATGAAACATATATAAAACATAAAGGGCTGGAGTCTCCACAAGGTTCATCATCATCATCAATGACAAATGATAAGGTGCTCGAACTTCATGAGCCAGGGCTTGGTGGGTCTCTTTCAGCATATCTTACGTATAATATAAAGTTACCTGGCACAGCCTAACGTGCACGCAGCTGTTCATGGATAGGTAGATCGTAATGGAGATACAAAGAAAGTCTAAAATGTATGTAACATGTCTGCTAATAACTGCAGGAATTATCGTAGGTTCCGATTTATAACACTATCCTGGGAACACTAATACACTGACAGTATTAGTGCCGTGAGGCACTAATGCACAGACTGAAAACCGAGCTCAGGATGGAACCGGGGACCCTGGTGCTGTGAGGTGGCAATGCTATTTATCCAACATAATGCTCTTTATCTCTCTCTATCGCTCTCTCTCTTTCTCTCTCTCTCTGTCAGTGAGCTGTGTGTGTGGATGTTTTGTTCGTGAGCCTGATGAGGTGGTTCCAGAGTGCTAGAAAGCAGCCAAGTTTCAAGTTTCAATGGATCAAAGCACCATTTACATTCTTCTTTCTTTTGTTTTCTTTTTTTCCTGTTTCGGAAGTATAGTGCCACGGCATGCACTCACGTGTGCAATCACCCCGAGTCTGCTGGATTCCTGAGTAGCAGTCCACTGTCACTGCAACACTGGTGCTGAAAACTGGGAGATACTCAGACCACAACAGACATGAAATGGAGCAGAGTTCTCTCACACAAATAGTCCAGTCATTGACCCAAATGCAGGAGCAGCAACTTCAGGCTCTCATCAAACTGCAGCAGAAACATCAAGACATGTTCACGCAAATAGTGAACAAGCATGCCACGGATTGAGCCGCTCTGAAATGTCTCTTCTCCCTTTCCTGCAAACCTGTTGTTAAGCTCCTTCTCCATCCCCAGAATGACACCTCAAGATGATGCTGAGGCATACCTGGACATGTTCGAGGCCACTGCCACGGCCTGTGGTTGGCCAAGAAGTGAATAGGGGCTTCTGATACAAGCCTTCCTGATGGGTGAGGCCCAGCTGGCAGCACACAGTCTGCCGCCCAAGTGCAAGCTGGATTACCTGACAGTCTAGAGATCGGTGCTTCCACTCCATGGCACTGGAGGAAGGGGACCACTTCTTCACCTTCATCCAGAGACTCTTAGAATCCAAGCGATGGCTGAGACTGGACCCAGCCCACCATGAGAAGGTCATCGAATGGGTGATGACTTTAAGATCTGCAATGGCTCCACAGCATGAAGGATGCCAATGCATGGATCATTCATTGGTATCTGGTGTTACAGCCAGTTAAGTTCACTGTAGTACATAGATGGGGGTGCACATGCTAGTGGCTGACTGGATTCCTGAGTAGCATTCTGTTGTCTTTGCCACACTTATGATTCCTTATAAAACCTTACAAGGTCTTAATTAGTAGTCTTTGTACTAGGTAAAAGACTGTGTATATGGTAATACTGCACTTTGTTATAAGAAAAAGCTAACTGTGTTTGAATTGGCAGAATATACCATTTAACAGTCTATATATAGTATAGACAGTTGACATTTTTCCCCAATCTTGCTAAGTTCTCAATGCCACCATTATTTTTAGTAACACCATTTTTGTAACATTACAGTCTAACTAGGTCCTTAAGGATTGGAGTGTCAGTAGTAGATTTGGTCCCCGCTGTAGACAATTTCCCAATTTTCTCTGTACAATTTTTTATTCAGTAGATTCTCCTTGTGCTTCCAGTCTACTCTGGGCTCTTAGAATCTTAGACCTTCATCACCTTGGAATCACCCCTGCCTAAGGATGCCAGTGTAGTGAGTGAGGGTAATTGCAGGTATCAGCATGACCTCACTTACCTGTTCTGTATGCCGCTCTGGTTATCTTTCACTCCAAAGAAAATGGCGCCAACAATGAGTGCCAAGAAGGTAGTCACTGCCAACTGTAGGGTGTGCACAGAGCCAAGCCTCACTATTCAACTCACAGGAAAGTCAGGCATGCCAATCATGATAGAAAGTGTGTGGAATAGGTTTGGGGTGTACTGCATGTAGTTATACTGATACGTATATATATATATATATATATATATATATATATATATATATATATATATATATATATATATATATATATAT
>CM040456.1:6524718-6537007 GCA_022758105.1 Pangasianodon gigas | reverse complement strand
TGCTGGCAGGTGACTGGGTGGCACAAAAGCATTCCCAGGGTGAATAGCTAAGCTAATTGAGCAAATAGGACCAAAGAGGCATTCTTCTCTGTATGTGGAAGCCACACAGTCAGGTAATAAGCGGGCCAGCTCTTTCTAGCTTTGCTCCAGCTATTCTTCCTCCCACTGGCACATATTGTATCACTTCAGGCAAGAAAGAGGCAATCCGCTTAGCTTAGTTGGCCCCGTAGCTTGGGGTATTAGCCTCAATTAGCTGGGACTGGTTAAGTGTTAATAATTCTTAAAGAGTGGTTTCTGTGGTGCATTTGGCAGCTAATGAGCATAAAATATCCCTGTAAGGAAGAAAAGGGTATGTAGATTGGAGAAGGCAGGAAAAGAATGGGTTTAAGATGCTAGGAATGTCTTTGGGAAAAGAGAATATGTAATAAATGTCTCCTTTTTTATTTTCAGGGGATGATGGATAAAGTTTCCTTGTTTGGACCAAAACAGATTAACCTGTTGCTTAGAATTTAAATGAGATCGCAATATCAGAAACTGAAGACAATTCTTAATGTTCTTATGTAACATAAGATGCTATTCTTGTAAAGACTTGATCAAGATGTTTATGAATTGACTTACAGTTAAACTTCTTAATAAAAGTGCAAAAATATCTATCCTGCATAATAAATGTAAACAATATCATGACTATGGAAACTTAAAAAGCCTAAAGAATCAGTACTGAAAGAAAGCATATTGGGTATGCATTGATTAATGTGATAAATACAACTAGGTCTATTCATACAGCAATATATTGGCAATATACTAGACTCCTATTAGATTTCAATGCTTACCATCTTCTCATTCATATATCATTGTATTTGTTTTTTTAACTGTCACTTGCTTTTATGTTCCATGTATTACATTTCACAGCAAAGAGAAAAGAGAACATTATGTCCTTCTACAGTCCAGCTTTTCTATCCTTGGTTTTTTACAGGCCTAAAGGCTAGTGCTTGTGCTTAAAGATGGTGGTCTAAACTGAAAATCATGTATATGAACTTAACTTAAGCATGTATATGTACCCAGTAGCCAGACAAAAATTCTGTAAATGTAAATATTGATGCAGCTTTTGGACTTAAGTTGGCAACTCTGAATATGGCCCCAAGTTTGCAACATCAGAAACATAATGCAATGCAATTAATAATGCTAATTGCAATAATGCAATTAGTCACATTATGAATGTCCAAACCTGTGCAATGGAGGTCTGAGGGTTGAGCATCAGGTTCCTGAAAGTTCTCTTCACGACCCAGTTTAGCTGGTGGAAGAAACCGCAGTTGTAGGTGATGGTGCGGGACTTGGGTTTGGTGCTGTACTCTTTGCCCCTCATGATACGCTCCAGTTCAGCCTTGGTTTCCCGAGCATAGTAGCTTTTCCCGTATTCCTCCACGAGACGCTCTTCGATGCTCTGCCTTGTGCCTCCAGGCTCTTCAAACTCTATATCTGCATCGCAGGATCATGCAGGACTGTGAGAAGACATGCTTGCTACTAAATGTATCAGTAATTCAGATGAAGAATAGTCCTCTCACTATACCTATACATAAACAGCACTTGAGTAATGATGTTTTATAAATTCTTAGCATAAATTCAGCAAGTTACTATATATTGCAGAAGCCTATGGTTAATCTATGCACAAGCACTGGTCCACCATTACAAAATGTCAGATTGGTACAATACATTATCTTATAGTACAAAAGCTTTTCTTATTTGAAAATAGTGACAGTCACATGGGGTTTAACTATGACTAGGCATGAAAAAGCCTTTCACAGTAACCAATAATCTAATTATTCAAGCATTTTGGATTAATTCTGTCTTTGAGCCCTTCCCAAGGATTCCAAAACCTTACATTAAAGCAGTAAAGTGGTAGACCACAGGCAAATTTGGCAAGGATTCAAGATGTCATGGGTTTTGTATGTGATTCAAATGCATGGCTATTGGTGCTGGGGGCCTAAGCAAGCTTAGAAAAATAGTGTCGTTTTCTGCAGTTGCAAGGTCACACTAGGGAAAAGCATCTGTGAAATGTAAATGAATACCTTCTGCAATCTGCAGTCTGGCCATAGTTGCAGCTACGGAGTCTCCATTAATGACATCCAGGAAGAAATCTGCTGGGTTGTTATGGGCTTCACATGTATAACCTGGAACACCATATCAAAAGCAAACATCATAAACTTGGGAGAGTCCGAGTGTGCTGTATGCAAAAGTATCATTTACTCCACACTTTTCATCACTGCTACAAAATCATTTATTTAAATGTAGAAACAGACATAAACTAGCTGTAAAAATGTCAGCAACGCTTATGTGCTGCAGTCAGAATGGAATATTTAAAGGTGCAATAGTCAATTTTTTTGTACATGTACAAATAACCTGCAAAATTTGTAGAACATGATAAAAAATTATGGTTTTAGCCATAACTTCAGGACAGAAGTATTATATGGCTGAGAAAACCCATTTGGGAAACTGACTTCTGGTCAGGAATGCTTGTTTTTGTTTGGATGGGCCTCCCATTAGTCATTTTATACACACTCTATGGGCCACCGTAGATCTTAGGGGCAGAGCTTTGAAAACATGGGTGTATTTGGGGGGGTCAGGGTTCAAATAGTTAAAAAAATCATTCAAGGGTCTAACCTACCTATTTAACCATTAAAGAGTTAATCTTTAAAAAAAAAAAAAATTGGACTAATCTTTCCTAATGCACCTTTAAGTGCGGTTTTCTCATATTTCAGTTCAGTAAAGCTTGCAGTTTTCAGAACTGTACATAACAGAAAATGTCAAAATCTTACCATGTGAATGGTTTTCCCAGACTGCCACATAGTTATGACATTGTACCACTTGCTAATGCTAATTGAATGACCCCATATTAGTTTATTTACTCCATGTATGCTTTGTGGGTGTGTGTATTTCTGAATGTACCAATGTTGGAGAAGTAGTCTAGTGCATTGTGGGCCGGTCCGTGGTAGACTTGTCTGCCATTGACCAGTAGCGTGAGGTTGTCAAAGAGCTGGTAGATGGAGTAGCGTGGCTGGTGGATGGACATGATAATGGTACGTCCATTATTGGCCATTCTGAAAACAGGAAAACATAACACTAGCCACATAACTAATCAAACAACACAATTATGTATTAATTATCCAATTTAGCAACATTACTGTGATTATTTTCCTATAACAGCATGCCCTGAATGTTTTGTTCTTCTTATACCACAGCAATTTGCCAATTTTTTGCAAATGTAACAATGTTTTTATCCAAATTACAATTGAGACAGGATAACTAAGCAGATGAGGATTAGTGGTCTTACTCAAGGGCCCAACAGTGGCACTTTGGTGGAGCTGGGATTTGAAATCACGACCTTCCGATCAGTAGCCCAGCTGTCTTAACCACTAAGCTACCACTGCACTGATCAAGTTAGGATAGCTATAACCAGATGTTCCCTCATGTTTTCTTGAAGTTAATAAGACAAAAAAATGCAGCTTGTCAAGTCCTCTGTCCTGAAGACTTTTCACATGTCAGAAAATGTAAAGTTACAGTTTTACCTCTAACTGTTAGTATGATGCTCCCACCCAGTTATCTGGCCATAACGATTTGGCCGTTGTCAAAGTCGCTCAAGTCTTCCTGTCTGGAACTAAGAGGCTACGAGAACCAACTGTTTGCTTACCCTATATATATATATATATATATATATATATATATATATATATATATATATATATATATATATATATATATATATATACAGTATATATACCAGACCATGATATGTCCCATTGTTATTGTTATGAGATAATCAATATTATTCGCTTCATCTGTTAGTTTTGATAATGTTTTGGCTCATCAGTGTATGTTGTTACTATAGATAAGATAATGTATTGGAGCGAATGGATTAATATAAAATGTGATTTGCCTTGCAGCCTGAACTAAAGTCAGAGCTGCAGTTATAGAAAATTATTCACCTTATGACCAATCAGAATTGACAATTCAGTAGTGCTGTGGTACAAAGCACTAACAAATCAATCACAAAACAGAGAATGTATTCTAAAGCAGTGCTGTGTTTCTGGTCTTAGCAGTGAGGAGAAGCAGCATGGCCGCTGACCGTTTGAGCAGCAGTAGAACTGAGTTGGCGGTGCTGGCATCCAGGCCTGTGGTGGGTTCATCCAGGAACAGTACAGAGGGGTCAATGATCATCTCCATACCAATGCTGGTCCTCTTTCGTTCGCCTCCAGAGATGCCACGAATCAACTGAGTGCCCACCTGAATGAGCAAATGCATGACATTGTAAATCACAATGCATGCTGGGTAAGTTCTGTTTGTGAAGGCTACAAGTATTGGTAATCTGCCATTCTGCAGTAAAACAATCATCTTTGCTAAACCAAAGATTGGTAGGGAATGGGATTTGTTTATCACTTAAGGAAAATACGTCAGGATTATCCAGATTTTAGAAGTAATTTTTTTAGATAATTTCAGTCTCACCCCCATGTTTAAAGAGTTTTTTTTAGCTTTACAAGATTGTGCTTCTTTTAGTGTATAGATTAAAAAAAGTCAATTAGTCTGATTCACTCACATACTATATGTACAGCTCTGTTGAGCGTGGCTAGATGTGCAGTGCAGGTGTGTGTTTGTATGTGTGTAAATACCCTTCTGTCTGCCACTTTACTGAGTCCTAACTCTGAAATGAGACGATTAACTCTAGCCTCCTTTTCTTTCTGTTTTACAGAGGATGAAAGACGAAGTGCAGCCGAGAAGCGCAGATTCTCCCGCACAGTCAGAGTGCCCATCACCACGTCATCCTATCCACACAAACACCAAAGTTCACATACAGTAACAGTAATGCTCATCCTCAAACTACTGCAAAAATATACCTTAGCAAGTGAAAATACCGTATATAGATAGAATATAGTCTAATTGATCTGGTATTTCTCATTACACCACAGCGCTGTTGAATTCTCGAAACTAATTGTTCAGAAGGTATTGACTAATTTTCTATAAGAGCAGCTCTGACAGTAGTTCTGGCTGTAAGACAAATTACAGGTTTAAATTAATGCACTCATTCTAATAAGTTATTGTTTTTATAGTAACAACTTACAAAGGGAGCTTTGCGTTTTCACAGTAATAATTTTGCAGAGAAAAAAAGAGAGGCTGTTGATGGAACGACTGATTCGAACCATAGATGGAACGTAAGTGATAACAGGAATTAACTTGTTTTGTGGACATTCCACAACATTAAACATAACTATGAACTGATAAAAAGTACAACTTGTCATTCTTATAAAATGAATACAATATTGTTAGCATTGGCAAATTGCTGTTCTATAAGAGGAATAAAACACTTTGGGGCATGCTGTTACTGGAAATGTATCAACTTCATCACACCATGCTATTGTTGATTATTTTCCTATAACAGCAAATGTTTTATTCTCGAGTTAGAAGACTGTGATAGAACAAATAGAAGATTATTTTAATATTTAATAATATTTATTTTAATGCTTTATTCCCCTTTAATCTTATTAGCCCATTCTCTTGTTTTGTGTGTTTATTAGCTTTTATCTTGTCTTATTGTGTTAGATAATTTTATTCTGTCTTATCCCTGTAGAATTATTTGTTGAGTTATTAATTCTATTCTACAGCACTTTGGTAGCCCTTGTGGTGTTTTAATTGTGCTTTATAAATAAAGTTGACTTTACTTATTAAGACTATTTCTAGATATTTTGACTAATTTCATCTAATATCATGCTGCTTATTTCAGGCATTTATTTTTAGAAAGAAGCAAAATAATCTACCAATATATTAAGACCATTTCAATCATGAAATTAGTAATAAATGCCTAGAAATAGGCTTAATAATCTTAATTATTAATTTGTTTCATTGTAACCCCATGATGAGAAATGTTAGATAAAGTCAACACCATTTAAGCTATTTTCTCTTAATTTCCTCCTTCCAGTGTGTTTTGTTGTACCTGTACAACGTAGCCAGAGAGACATTTGAAATTGGATGGCTGTGGAGCTCCATCAATCAGGACTTCACCAGAAAGCCCTGAGGGGTCCTTCCTTGCTGCAAGCACATCCAAAAACCTGAAAATGACGTGAAAGAATGATTACCACATACTGTACGTATCAAATAGAACATATTTTTGAACAGTACCAACTCTGGAGTGGGAGGGAGGGGCTTTATATGCAGTCCATTACAAAGATTTGTATAAATTTAAGAGAGCATAAAACAGATAAAGGAATGTCACTTATAGTAAGAAGACAAATGGTCAGTAATGTATGTTAACATTTATGACCACATGTATGACCACATTTCACCTTTGTAACTGGAATTCATTCATTTAGAGATAAATTTGTGGATAAAGTAAAGTTACATATAACCTTTTCTAATTCAAAAAACATGGGAATGCAAATGTTTGCCTTCAACTGCATCTAAATAGCCAAAGATTGTGATCATAGTTGGAATAAATAAAACTTCTAGGGAAAATTTTTGAGATGTCAGCTGAACTTGAAAGAGAGATTCATACTGGTACTCACGAAGATTTGCCACTTCCTGTAGGGCCTAAAATAGCATTTAAACCAGGTTTCATAATTCCGCTGTGGAGAAACAGATCAATATCATTCACTCATTTTAAAGGAATTTGCTGTAGTACCAGCAACATGTCAAATCTGAAGTTGCATTTTTATTTTCATGGTGACAAGTTTGTCCCTGAGGCCACTTTGTGTGACTGACTACATATGAGAAAACTGCATTATACACTACATGGCCAAAATTTTGTGGACACCTGACCATCACACCCATATGTGGTTCTTCCCCAAATTGTTGCCACAAAGTTTAAAGCACACAATTGTATGGAATGCTGTAGAGTTACAGTTTGATTTTACTGGAACTAAGAGGCCCAAACCTGTTCCAGCATGACAATGCCCCTGTGCATAAAGTGAGGTCAATGAAGACATGGTTTTCCAAGGTTGGAGTGGAAGAACTCGAGTGTCCTGCACAGAGCCCTGACCTCAACACCTGAACACCTTTAGGATGAACTGGAACACCGACTGCACCCCAGGCCTCCTCAACCAGCATCAGTGCCTGACTTCACTAATGCTCTTGTGGCTGAATGAACACAAATCCCCACAGTCACGCTCCAAAATCTAGTGGAAAGCCTTCCTGGAAAAGTGGAGATTATTATAACAGCAAAATGGGGACTAAATATGGACTGGGATGTTCAACAAGCACATATGGGTGTGACGGTGAGGTGTCCACAAACTTTTGGCCGTATAGTGTAGTAAGTTCCAGGTTTATTAGATAAACCTACCATATAAATCATGTTGTAGGTGTACAGTTGCTGACTGTAGTCCATTTGTTAGAATGTGGGAGGAAACTGAAGAACCCAAAGTAAACCCATGCTGACTTGGAAGAACATTGAAAACTCCTCACAGACACTAACCTGCGCTCAAGATTGAACCGGTGACCTTGGAGCTGTAACGCTGTACCATTGGGTCAGTGCTGGTGAGTCCAGGTATGAGGTAAGTGTCCCTAGAACACTACGGAGCAGCTCAACTAGCAGCGTATGTAAGCCATAGTTCTGAAGTTGTATCCTCTTCCAGATCAAAAATGTTATCTTAATAGCTAAAGAAATGCCAATCATACTGGAGTTGATCTAATCAGATGTGGGCAGAGTAAAGAGTCACACAGAGATGAAATCTGCTCTGACAGGTCATGCTTTTAGGCAGAACAGCAATGGCTTTTCACCTGCTTATTTAAGGTGTGGAATGACAGCACACAATTGTGTTTAAAGTATTGTGTGTAGTGTAGTGAATGCTCAGTCACACTTTCTATTGCAAAGTTGAACCTTGAACCTTGAACCTTGATGTATTATTTTGATGCTTAGTCACACATAGCACTCAGTCTAAATGAGATGAGCACGAGATTAGACTCACTTGAGGTCCACCAATATGTTCTTAGTGACGCTCTTCTTCTTACAGGACCTACTCTTCATCGTCACACTGTACTGGATGTTGTGGAAGCTCACGGTGGCTCCGTGCGTCCGTGAGACCGGATCTTTGGTGATGACTCTTTGTCCAGGTGTCCCATTCTGGCCCACGTCCTCAATCATGTGAATGTTGATATGATTCTCTCGACCCTCCATCTCATGAGGCTTTCTCTCTGCATAGATACATAATAAATATAGTGGTTAATGGATATAATACTCAAGCACAATAATAAAGACTGAGTTCCTCATTGAGTGCAAAAGTTTGCACACCCTTGACAAAATGAAAACAGCAATTTACTTTAACGTACAAGATATTTAGTGTTAGGTTTCATGGATGTTCCTTCATTATCACAAGTAACAAAAATGGTCAAATGGCACATTTTAAGATAATAATAAGAGAAAAAAATTATATTAGAAGTTTGTACCCCCTAATTAACTTTGCAACTCCCTCCAACCTCCTCTGATCATCGTTTAGATCCCCTTAGTTAATTATATTTCCTGATTTCCTATTTTTCTGTTAATTTTGCCTTTGGTTTTGGATTGTTGTCATGTCACATTTCTTTTCCAGCTAACAACAAACGTTATCAGAACATTAGTTAAGCTGCTTTCACACTTGGCAATTTTCCAACCACTAGCGCATCTTTTACATGTAATCCTATGGGAAGTGGCCTTTAAAAAAAAATAATAAATTTTTTACCTCCTGACAAATCAATTCAAAACAAAATGAAAACGAACATGGAGAACAAAATGGTGTTGAAAAATGATTCTTGTTAGTGAGCAAATCTAAGGAGATTTCATGACATGTTGAATTGAAAATATTTCATTGCCAATATTTCAACGATGCAATATAACTAAAAATAACAACTTAGCTGTTTGTCCACAAGTACATGATGTGACATCTCGCTTGAACTATTGTGTGCCCCATTCAGTTTGCATAAGCAACTCAAATTAGCTGCTGAACAAACTTTTTAAAAAAAGTGTGCAAAAGTACCCTTAGGCTGTAACATGCCAGAAATACCATTTCTACGATGTTTAAATAAGTTTGCTGTAATACTGGTTTGCTTGGTAGTGATATAACGATGTTACTCACGCAATGCTTCCAGTAAGAAAAAAATCAATTAGACAACATGTTAACATTGCTACAAGTAAAAACGTTGCAGCAAAGTTGTAGAAAACTTGACAGAGTTGAACGTTCTTAGAACCAAACATTCTGCTAGCCTAAACCTGTTAGCTGAATTTTTGATTTCTTCTTCTTTCTTTCTAAGATAAACTGCAAAATATAGGTACACCTGCCTTTTTTCAAAAACACAGGGGATGCAAAATTTTGCATTCAACTGTATTATACAAAGAAATGCACTGAAATGCTGTTTTATGTGCTGCTTACAATACACTGAGGATGGAATAGCGTGTGCTGGACTAGCTACAATAAATCAGACATAATCATAGACACAGTTGTTTTATGTGGAGTTATGTGAGAGATGAGTTGTGTAAATAAATGTGCTTCTGATGTGTAACAAATACAAGGGAAGACTCTTTTTCATCTTAGAGAAAGGCAGCTACAGAGCACATTCTCCATGCCGTGCATATTAAGACGATTCAAACAAGACTGCCATGACACCGTCCAGACACGGAGAGATCATCACCGGGGAGTCATTATTCAGTGGAAAGGGCCATTATTCAAATGTGTACCTAATAATTTGGCTGTTTGTTGGAACTATGCGCTTCTTATTCCTGACCTTTCCACTGTGTTTTTGAGTTACTGAGGTTTGAATTAAACTCATTCAATTCAAATGACTAGTCAAACAGGCTAATAACTGTAAGAACTCAGTAATAAATATAACACTGAAATAAATAAATAAATAAATAAATCTATTTATGAATTTTTTTATTTATGAATTTTTTTATTTATTAATATTATCTTTATTAATTAACTTCATTTATTTAGCACCATTCATACATGTAAAATAAAAAACCATAAGTAATAAATAATAGCAGTGACAGAAAAAAAGACAAAACAAATTATATAAAATTATAATAAAAATGTGAATAAATAGAATAAAAGTGCAATAATTCAAATAATATAAACATGAAGGTCAACATACCAATGTGCCGGTAAAAGTAAGAAAACTAATTAAAAACTAGTTAAAAGCTGAAATGAATAAATATGTTTTGATGAATGTTTAATGGTAGCGTTCCACATCTTTGGTGTACAAAAACAAAACGCTGTTTCATCACTCTTTTTCTGTTTCCTCCGTGGAACATGGAGAAGGTTAACACTAGATGCTTAAGACATGATTTGGATCATAGAATATCATGCATTCAGAGATGTATGTAGGTGCTATATTATTAAGAGATAGTAATAACTAGTAATAATATTTCATAGCCAGTGGAGTGATGCTAAAACTAATAAAATAAATACATTTTAAAAAAATCACAGACCCCACTGATATAAATGAAGACATGTCTGAATTAAAAGAGGAGAAATAAAGGTTAAAGATGAGGTAGCTCCTGAAATCATTAATGTCTTCCATATAACTAACAAATAATATTATTTTATAAATGAGGAGGAATAAATCATGCTCACCTTCCTTCACTGTGTCTTGCGATGATATTTGAACACTTCAGCTAATCCCGGGTCGGTCCTGCAGGCTGTGTGAGTGAACTCCGGCAGCTCTGACTCTGAAGAGCAGCACTTATATAGAGATAGCCTGCAGGGGGAGGAAATAATGCAAAGCACAAACAGCATTCCACATTAAACAAGGCAAAGAGTCGACTAGATAACATCAGAGACATGGGAGAGAACTGAACGCTCATATCTCCAATCATTTCTATAACACTGATTCTGAGCAGAAGTAATGATGGTTGGAACAATTTGACTTCATTCTTCTATTTGGAGAGCAGCATGTTCTGTGCTTTGGACATATTTTTCTTTTGACATAAGGTTCCATCACAGCACACTTTATAACCCTCCAGTGACCTTTTTAAAAATTATTTCAAATTATACTTTTGTATAAATTGTGTAAAAATTAAATTAATTAAATAATGAAAAAGTATTTAGTTATTATTATTATTATTATTATTATTATTATTATTATTAATTTTTGTTTTGCAGAAAAATGTTAATGAGAGAAAAGTTATCATCAGAACCCAATTTGTAACAAATATCTTTTTTTTTAATCGTGAGAAAAAACTTCTATATATTTTGTAGAAAATGAAATTATGAAAACACATTTTGCGTTATTTTATTATTTTTTTATTTACTTATTTATTTGGGTTTTTTTGTTCCAGAAAATGGTCAAAAATGGTTACAATCACAGACTACATTGTTATACTCCAATTACACAAACTTTATTTCTAACCTTAACAATTTTTTATTTATTTATGACAAAAAATATTATGTGAAAGAAATTATTTTAATCCATTTTAGAGGTTAGAGTCCTTAAAGAAAGAGGAAATGGCTCCAAATACTTTCTCAATGCGCTGTATGTTGTATATGCATTATTAGTGTATATACCGATCAGCCATAACATTATGACCACTGACAGGTGAAGTGAATAATATTGATTATCTCGTTACAGTAGCACCTGTCAGGGGTTGAGATATATTAGGCAGCAAGTGACCAGTCGGTTCTCGAAGTTGATGTGTTGGAAACAGGAAAATGGGAAAGCGTAAGGATTAGAGAGACTTTGACAACGGCCAAATTGTGATGGCTAGATGACTGGGTCAGAGCATCTCTAAAACGGCAGGCCTTGTGGGGTGTTCCCGATATGCAGTGGTTAGTACCTACCAATAGTGGTCCAAGGAAGGACAACCGGTGAACTAGCGACAGGGTCATGGGCACCCAAGGCTCACTGATGCATGTGGGGAGTGAAGGCTAGTCCGTCTGGTCCGATCCCACAGAAGAGCTATTGTAGGACAAATTGCTGAAAAGTTAAAGCTGGCTATGACAGAAAGGTGTCAGAACACACAGTGCATCGGAGCTTGCTGCGTATGGGGCTGCGTAGCCACAGACCTGTCAGAGTGTCCATGCTGACCCCTGTCCACTGCCAAAAGTGCCTACAATGGACAGGTGAGCATCAGAACTGGACCACGGAGCAATGGAAGAAGATGGCCTGGTCCGATAAATCACATTTTCTTTTACATCATGTGGAAGGCCGGGTGCGTGTGCATCGTTTACCTGGGGAAGAGATGGCACCAGCATGCACTATGGGAAGAACGCAAGCTGGCGGAGGCAGTGTGATGCTCTGGGCAATGTTCTGCTGGGAAACTTTGGGTCCTGGCATTCATGTG
>CM040456.1:6502754-6517665 GCA_022758105.1 Pangasianodon gigas | reverse complement strand
ACAGCCGCAGACCTTAGGTACAAATCTACAGTATCCAAGTGAGATCATTCATTAAATCAAGAGTGAGACTTGGGCATAAACTGCTATTAGGAAGTGCTCACAATTTTAGCTCCACCTACTGGATGAAAACTCCAGTGGGTATTAAAATGAGGATTTCAGCTTCTCTTCTGGAGGCCCGCTACAGGGAAACCTTGAGGCTGTACAGAAAAATGCGACTCTAGAACCCAAACTATGACTCTTTGAAATGACACAGAGCACATTTCTCTAGTGCAGTAGACCAGTGGTTCTCAACTAGTTCTACCTCAGGCCCTACATTTATCTTTTATTAACTTGGGTGTTAAAAGCAGTCTGAACTTTTTAACCCTTCTCATTAGTGGACCTGCTAACACTCCATTCAATAATATACAGTCAAATGCAAAAAAAGTTTGCATGAAGATGCATCAAGACAAACTTAATTTAGAGTATAATTCAGAGAAAATTATTAGGGGAAAAAATTATTTGCTCATAGGAACTTCTATGGATGCCAATAATTGTGACATTTTTGGTAACATTTTTCTTAGAATATATTTATCTCTATTACATTTCTCTCCTATTTACAGTGTCAGATTACACTAACTAACCACACAGACATTTGTTCATAACCCAATTTTACAAATGGTGCCAATAATTCTCTACAGACGTGTAATACTATACACTAGGGATGTAACCAAATACGAATACATTATTCAGTATGAACGTATAATGTGTTCTAAACAGATACAAGTGCATATACGAATATGAGGTGCTCTATTCTTTTTATTGGCATCTGATTTCATCGGGACTGGGATCCCGCTGGACGCAACAAAAAACGTCATGCAAGCTGAAGGTTTTTACTTTCATGCATGGCCAAGTGTGTGGTCAGATATGAAGCACAGGACAAACGAAGACCATGTTCATTAACATGCATTTACATTCTTCAATCATCCTTAGTAAATGCCTGGTCAGGGTCACAGTGGTTTAAATTAGGCTATTAGTTTGTGTATATTTTGGGAAATAGAACCAACTAGGCTACTAGAGAATATTTTGGGCAGGTACAAACAACCATAACTGTGCTAGCAGGATTGAAAATTAGAGGTTGAGGAACCGTCAGAGTCAAAGTTTAAAGACCATGCTAACCGTCATGGCATCTTCACCTCTGGGTTTTTTCCAGTGTTTCCAGGGGCATAGTGGTTAACAAAAAAAAAACCCATTTGGTTTAGGCCACACCTACTTCCGGTTTAAATCTGAATACAGATACAAATATGGATATGATATTTGAAGCACTAAACAGATTACATCCCTAGGATACACAGAGTAATGGGCTATAATAGGAGAAACTGTTGTGTGTTCCGTATTAGGTTAAACTGATTGAGACTGTAGGTCTAGACTATAGGACTATTGATTGAGACTATCATTGTTTAATGTTAGGCTATTTACAGGTTTTACAGGTCTTAGCTACAAGTTCTAAGTAGGCAATGACCTTTATAATGGAATTAAGAACTATTGCATTAGAGCACCATGTAGCACTGGTGGCCATCCCTCACCTCTCTTTCTCATCCTTCCTCTCAGGTGTGTGGTCCACGGTGAGTTTAAGCGCTTTGCCCTTCCGGCAGAGCATGGCACGACTGTCGCCCACGCTGGCCACCACCAGTTCGATGCCGTCTCTCAGCAGCGCCACCGTGGCCGTGGTGCCTGCGCTTAGCACCGAGGCTGTAAAGCACCAAAGACAGAGCCCAAGAGTTAAATCTGAGAGGGTGGGATACGCAATAATGCTGCACTGAACATGGCATGATTTAAAAATCATGCACTCGCTGAGAGTTACTGCAGTGTAGACACACAAACACACATCACACTGTTGTATTTAAACACACTGCTGTATTCACACAGACTCTACTCTCTCTCTCACACACAGCTTTGATGAACTCCATAGAAAAATACAAGGAGAGAGGAAGTGTTCAGGGATACTTCCAAAAGAGAGGATGGGGGAAAAAAAAAACATTAAACATGCAGGATAAAGCAGTGTTTTTGGCAGGGCAAAGGGATATGAGAGAAAGAAAAGAACATGAGTACAAGTACAAGTACAGCATGCCAAACTGCAGAGGTACTGAGAGAGTCTGAGAGGAAGAATGGGAATTTTTTATTCAATCAAAAACATCTGCAGCTGTAGTAAAAATGTATCTATTTAAAATAAAAAATAAAAAAAAGGTGTTAAATCTCACTAACTTCCTGCTCTCTACATAACACAATGAGTGACCTTGTGGGTGAGATGGAAAAAGCAGTAGTAAAACAAGTTGAACATAAATCAGCATAAATTATGTAAGGTGAGCTATTAGCTGACTAGACGTCTCACAGGCTAATGCACTTTCAAGGACAGTGGTGTTTGTTTTAATAGAAAAGTTTTCATTTTCTGAGGTTTCAGTAGGAAAATGGCTATGTGCTTTTTTTATCCAACTGTTAGCAATGGGTGCGGCTGAAACACCTGAACTCAATAGCCAGGAGGGGTGTCCACATACTTTTGGCTATAGCGTATGCGTATGTGTGTGTGTGTATGTACGCACGTACATATATACAGTCCCCTCTGAAAGTATTCACCAAGAAGAATTCGCCAATTCTTTTGTTCTTGCTATACACTGAAGACAATTGGGTTTGAGTTTAAAAGATGAATATGAGACAATAGAATTTCAGCTTTCATTTCCTGATATTTACATCTAGATGCGTTAAACAACTTAGAACATGGCACCTTTGGGGGCATACCACCCAATTTTTAGGTGAGCAGAAGTATTGGAACAGATAGTCTTAAAACAAATTAAAAATAACACTTAATATATAGTTGCATATCCCTTATTGCAATAACTGCATCAAGCCGGCGACCCACTGACATCAAACTGTTGCATTCTTCTTTTGTTATGCTTTTTCCAGGTTTGTACCACAGCTTCTTTCAGTTGTTGTTTGTTTTGGGGGGTTTCTCCCAGTCTCCTCTTCAGGAGGTGAAATGCTGCTCAATTGGGTTAAGGTCTAGTGATTGACTTGGCCAGTTTAAAACCTTCCACTTTTTTCCCCTGATGAAGTCCTTTGTTATGTTGGCAGTGTGTTTTGGGTCATTGTCTTGCTGCATGTTGAAGTTCCTCCCAATTAGATTGGATGCATTTCTCTGTAAACTGGCAGACAGAATGTTTCTGTAGACTTCTGAATTCATTCTCCGACTACCTTCATAAGTTACATCATCAATAACGATTAGTGAGTCCGTTTCAGAAGCAACCATGCAAGCCCAAGCCATGACACTACCTCCACTCTGCTTGACCAATGAGCTTGTATGTTTTGGATCATGAGCAGATTCTTTCTATTTCCACACTTTGTCCTTTCCATCACTTTGGTAGAAGTTAATCTTGGTTCCTAAACTTTTGTAGATCACCTCTGTGTTTCTTTGCGAATTCCAATCTGGCCTTCTGATTCTTACTGGTTAGTAGTTTGAGCAGTTTGCATCTTGTGGTATGGCCTCTATATTTCAGCTCTCGAAGTCTTCTCCGAATGATGGATTGTGATACCTTCACCCCTGCCCTGTGAAGGTTGTTGGTGAGGTCACTGACTGCTTTTTTTGGGCTTTTCTTCACAGTTGATATTTGTCATCACCTGTTGTTTTCGATCTGCTCGATGTCTAGTTGTTAGTACACCCGTGTTTTCTTTCTTTTACAGGACATTCCAAATTGTTGTGTTGGCTATGTCCAATGTTTGTGCAATGCTTGTGCTCTGATCAATTTTCCTTCTTTTCTCAGCTTCAAAATGGCTTGCATTCTCCCAAACACAGCTCTCTGGTCTTCATGTTGGTTTATCCTTTTTAACAACAAATGCAGACTTCACAGGCTAAACCCAGGGCTCAAACCAAGAGTAGACACTCAGAACTATTAACTGTTGAAACAATCGATCTAAAAGGGTACACCTGGGCAACAAGAATCACCTGTCGGTCACAAGTTCCAATATTTTTGATGACTTGAAAAATGGGTGGGTTCAAACAAAAGGTGCCACGTTCTAAGTTGTTTAACACATCTACGTGTAAATATAAGGAAACGAAAGCTGAAATTCTGCTCTATTGTGTCATATTCATCTTTTGTTCTCAAACCTAACAATGAGATCCCGTACATGCTTTGTAATCTCTTTGTGAACCATGGCTTCAGCAGTTGGATGAAACCAAGAAGATATCAAGAAAATCCTACAGAAACAGCTGATCTTGGTTTGGTTAATTCTGAGCACAGTCACATGCCCCATTATAAAAGGGTGTGTACACTTGTGCAACCAGGTTAATGTAATTCTTTTCTCTTTTCCCACCCTAAACCATTTCTATTTGTTTTTCGTTTGAGTTTTGTTGGTTCCTATTTCAAAATAAAGGTTGAAAAAGATCTGACATGACTTGTCTTGGTTTCATTTTTTACATCACAAAAACCTGCAATTTTAAGAGGAGTGTGTAGATTTTCTATATCTACTGTATAGCCTAGGTGTATCTAATAAATTAACAACTCAGTGCAGATTCTTTCTTCAGTATTCACTGTGTGAAAAAGACAACAAAAACACAACTTTGGTCATCACTTTAGCTTTTTTTCAATAATGTGTGGACAAACAGGAAGTAGCTAGAGAGACTTGGAGGAAGAGAGAGATTCAGAAAGAAAGGGAGAGAAAGTTGAGGAACCTTCCAGAAGCCCACGCAAGGACCCGCTGGACCAATCTAGCTCCTCGCCTTCCAAAAAGGTAGCGCAGAGCTGCCGCTCTTATGGGTTCTTAGCTGGGTCCGCAGCTGTCATAACACGCACACACACACAAAGGGCAAGGTTGTACATTGCAGGCACCAAGGCCATGATCGGGCCACACAGTACAACAGAGACATGGTGAGGGTTAATTATACCTAACGTTTCGACTTGCAGGGCTTGTATAGGTCTATTCTGTAGCTTTTGAAAACTAACTAAATTAAGCAATAATGAAAAGTATACACTTTCACTCTTTAAGGTAGAACGTCTAATATTAAAAATACACTATTCTAAACAAAGCTTTCACAGCATTAGTGAGGAAGGACAACTGTGTGAACCCAAACTATTTCTATAAATAGAAATTAGATGCATTCACTTATGCCAGAATCAAAAGACGCAACATTTGAGTTGCACAGTTTGTCTCCATTCATTGCCTTTTTCTAATACATTACAGATGACATTATTAGGCTCACAAAATTTCTCTTGGCATGGTGTGAGAGGAATCTACAGCCAGGTCCATAAATATTTGGATACTGACAAAGTTGTTGTTATTTCAGCTGTCTACCAAGGTATATAGGAGTTGAAATTCAATGATTAATATTTATTGATAAAAGATTTTCAGCTTTAATTTGAGGGTGTTTATATCCAAATTGGGTGAACAGTGTAGGAATTACAGCACATTTTTATATGTTGTCTTCCTTTCTATGGGACCAAAAGTAATTGGATAAACTAACAACCAAAATGAAACTGTCATTTTTGATACTTGGTTGCAAATCTTTTGCAGTCAAGGGCTGCCTGAAGTCTGGAACCCACAGACATCACAAGACGCTGTTTTCTTCCCTGGTAACGTTCTGCCAGGTCTTTACTTCTTGTTCTTGCGGCGTTTTGCCTTCAGCAAGTGAAATCCATGTTCAATTGGATTCAGGCCAAGTGACTGACTTGGCCACTGCAGAACATTTCACTTCTTTGCCTTAAATATGTCTTGGGGTGATTTTGAAATATGCTTTGGGTCATTGTACATCTGCACTGTGAGGCACCATCCAATGAGTTTTGAAGCATTTGACTGAACCTGAGCAGATAATATAGCCCTGTACACTTCACAATTCATCCTGCTACTTTTGTCAGCAGTCACATCATTAATAAATACAAGGGAAACAGTTCCTTTGGCAGCCGTACACACACACACCATAAGATGAGGTGGTATGTTTTGGAACATGAGCTGTTCCTTTTCTTCTCCATACTCTTCTCAAGTTGACAAGTTGACCCTTATCTCATCTGCTCATAGAATGCTGTTGCAGAACTGGACTGGCTTTTTTAAAGGTGTTTTTAGCAAACTCTAATCTGGTCTTCCTGTATTTGAGGCTTGAAGTCTTCTCTTGATTGTTGACTTGGAGGGTGTTCTTGATCTGCCCAACTGTTGTGAAGGGAAAGAATTCTTCATCCAAGGTTTTTTGATATCTCTCTGATGTTTATTTATTTATTTATTTATTTATTTTAATTTTCAGCCTAATGATGGCCTGCTGCACTGGTGATGACAGCTCTTTGGACTTCATACTGAGAGTTAACAGCAACAGATTCCAATTGCAAATGCCACACTTGAAATCTACTCTAGACCTTTTATTTACTTGTAGGTGAAATAATGAAGGAATAACACACCCCTGGTTATGGAACAGCTGAAAAGCCAATTGTCCAATCACTGGTCCTTAAAAAGGGGGGACCATATATAAACAAGTGCTGTAATTCCTACACTGTTCACCTGATTTGGATGTAAATACCCCCAAATTAAAGCTGTATGTCTGCACTTTGAGCTTATATTCATTATTATTTTAATTCCTATATACTGTAATAGACAGAGAAAATAAAAATAACTTTGCCAATTTCCAATTATTTATGGACCTGAGTGTAAATGTAGAAAATAAACCACTATGGCACAGTGAGGTGCATCTTTATAGCATAGTATTACGCTGAAGACCTAAACTGGTTAACTGGTTAACTAATAACTAAAGTAGACACTAATTCCTCAACCTGGCAAGCGTCACTGAAATCCCACTCCAGCAGATTAAGCAGCAGTGAGTTTACCTACCATCTGCACTTAAGTGAAGGTGCTTCGCTAATGCTTTGTCCACGTTTAGAAACGCATTTGTCAGGACGACCTCTAGGTTGTCCTCTTTTGCCATGAGTTCTCTGTAAACAAGTGCATTAAACACAATACAATGAGTCTATATCAACACAACGCTTCAGAATGATTATATTCACATGTCCTATGCGGGTCAAAATGACCCAGCTGACATCTTTAACTACAGATAAACACTTAAAGCTTGATAATTACTTTAATAAACATGACAGACTAATTTATATTACAGAGACTATATTTAGGTAATATCATTTAAAAACAAACAAAAAAAACCCCCAATGGTTTCTTCTTCATCTGAAACTAAATATTGGAAAGGGGTTATGCAGGCCTGTTTCCAGAAATACGGCTGTTACTGCCAATTATCGCAATAAATACAAGATATATTGGGTATTTAAAATATATTTTACAAACACACTGCCAATGAAAAGTTTTTCAACCTCCTATATTTTAGCATTTTTCTTTAAAGTACCTCACTTAATCTCTAAAATTGGAAATTCTAACCAAGAAATAGGTATAAGTGAATCAAGAAATGTTTATTATTAAATGTTCAGTGAACTGATCATTGTTAAAAATAACTATTTTATCAGAACAATCTAGATCTCTAGCTTTCCTTAATAATTAATATTCTGTACAATTTTCTTTGGTCTGTACCAGTAATAGAAAATTAACTTGTATTATACCACACCGCTGCTGAATTTCTTAAATCTGATTGGTCAGAAAGTGGATTCAAAAGTCAATACGTTTTCCGCCATGGGAAAGTCTTCAGGACAGAATGCTCTGTGGTCTCTCTGTAATCACTGGCAAACTGCTGTGGTATAAGAGGAATAAAACACTTCGGAATGTGCTGTTATAAGAAAATCATCAATTTAAGGGCAGTAACGGTAACGGCGTCATCGTTACTCATTACGGCGTCATTGATGTGTGTGTGTGTGTTCAAAAACTTTTGACCGGCAGTATATATTTCTCAAAACTGAAAAGTGATGGACTAAGTTAATAAAATACTCAATCCAAGACAAGGGACGGAGTTTTGAGATTTGAGGTTGATTAAAAGGAAATTGCTACCTCAGTGGAAACACTTACTTAATATGCTGCTCCATGTACTTATGGCAAAAGTCAGCAGCCTGAGCGCCACCGTGGCCATCGAACACAGCAAAGTAAAGGATGTTGTCGGTCATTTGCGAGACCTGATAACGGTCCTCGTTCTCTTTGCGCTGGCCGATCTGAGAGGCGTAGCCCACCTTGGACAAGCTGACTTTGGGGATGGGTTTGCCATAGCGGATGCTGGATGGCAGCAGAATCGGCTCGTCGATGCGATTGTCCCAAATGCCGAACGAGTCCCAGGTGGTGGGGCGTCCACTGCTGTCCGGATCAAAGCGTGAGTTGCTGGCGCGGGTGCCTGACGGGCTGTGCAGTGCTCGCATCAGCTGGTCCTGAATAAGGTGGACTCTGTTTAGAACCATCCTGCGGCACACGCGCGACCCGCCTTGCGAGGCCAGCTGCACGAGAACCGCCACAGACATAGCTCAAAAACAGACTGTGAAATACCAAACGGTCCAAAAAAGCTCCTTTAAATACTAATCAAACCAGACTGATCCAGATACAGCAGCAGTAAGTAGGTCAGGGTCTCCTGAAATAATCCACAAGTTTCCTGAAAAACAGAAAAAGGGCTACAGTTTAAAATATGTAAACAAATGAACTAAGCCAGGCACACAGGCCTGAAAGGGACGTTTGATGATTTTAGATAAAAATATGCAGGTTATAGTTTTAGTAGTACTTCTAGGCCAATAATAATAATGTAATTTCAAAAAGCAGAAATACAGTGATTCTGGCTCCTTTTTCTTCCGATAAAATATCCCTGAGGAGTTCTGGGATGGCATGTACAGTTTCTAGAACGGAAAAAGAAAGACAGATACGCAAAAACCCTAGAAGCACATGGCCTAAAAGACAGAAACAACATGGTTAATGTTTACGTGAAAATTCAGTATGAACAGCCTGGCATTTTTGCATGTATTAGCTCAGTATGATATTACAAAGTCACAAAGCTGGTGAATGGTGGGCTATGTACTTGTATGGCTATATATGGCCATACTATATATGGCTGCGGTCCATTCTGAAGTGATGGTGATCACTGACAATAATACCAGCATAAAAAGATTAAATTATTTTAATATTTTATACACCGATATTTTGAAATATTCAGGATTTCCAACAAATGTATGATGTCAACTGCCAAAATTAATAAGCATTTATCTAATTTGTTCTTGTATATATTTCTGTGCTCTTGTTTTCCCCAAGCTAAGAGCTTACTGTATAACCTTGGTAGGAACGTAAGTACATGCATAACCATGCGTAAGTGATGCATAACCAGAAACAAACATGGCTAAGACTGCAGAGAGTGGGCTCACTAACTCACACGTCAGTTACGTCAGTGAGTATGGAGGAGGTTCAGCTAGAAGGTCAAACTAGAAAATGTTTGTCAGTCAACATTAAAGAACAAATTAACTCAGATAAGCATACCATGATCTTTTGTGAATTAAACACCATACAACAGAAAAAGCCAAAGCAAGCAGCAGAACAGAATATGTGAAGCAGTTAGCTCCATAATAAATACTGTTTTGAAGTAAATTTTTTTTCATGTTGTTACAAAATATCCCAAATATCGTGATATTTTCTGAAGGCCATATCACCAGTTCCTACTTCTCAGTAAGAACTCTAGAGTCTCTTTTCTGCCGGGCTTGAGAGTAACAACCAGCATTCACTTCAATATGTTTATATATATCTATATATCTATATCTATCTATATATATATAAGCCTAAATGTGACTTATGGCATGTTTTTGGCACATGAATGACAGGACCTGTAAATTTTACTGTGCTTTACTACACTTCACTGAGCTAAAGCCTCAAAAGCTGTCAGCAAGGTGAAAAGTAGCATTGTTACAGTGTCATGGTTGGTCACTGTTGACTTTTTAAAACTTATTTAAAATGCATTTCTGTCTATTACCATCTCCTCATTTTTTATCCAAGCTCCTTACTCTTCTGGTTCTCATTCCTTTAGTGTCTGGATACGACTCCACAAAGATTTCACAACCTCCTCCCTCTGGACCGAAATCATACTACAGCAACCTCCGTTTCTCTGTACAGGGGACGCGACTACACTGAACACCCTTTAATCTGTTGTAAACAAGTTACATTGCTACCTCTGCTATGTTCCTAACTTTATCACACATGACAGCTATCAAACACAAAGAGGAACATGGCATTGCTGACCTTTTGGCTAAGCAGCGCTGACCTTTTGGCTAAGCACACCACCTTTCCCCACAGCCCCTCTCTCTTTCAGCTTATGACAACGACGTGAGAAATACAGGCTCAAAAATACCTTTCTAAGAAAGAAGCAGTTAAAGGTTTTGATCTTTCTGTCATATATACAAAAGTGTGCATAGAGATGTACAAAGATTTCATAATGAATTTTACTTTCATTATTACATCTTATTATGGTTTATATCTTTTTAAATGGTGAATTAAAACTGTGATATTTTTAGATTTAACTATCACATTTTCAAACTGTAATGGTTGGATTTCATTCCCTTCGAACAGGGAGGAATCTGTAGGAGGTCGCAGTTAAGTGACAGGCACTTCTTGGAGGCGGTTTCCCAACTCAGTACTCTTCAATTTCTTCTTTATACACCTTCAGGGCTTCTCCATCAGTAAGTGGAAGTAAAAGGCTCTTGTTAATCTCTTCTCTTCACACTCTGGCTTTAGACTCGGGATGGGTGCGGTCTCAAACGTGTGTAAGTTAGTCAAGCAGTGTAAGTGTAAGTTAATGGGCAATTGAGAGTAACTGCCATGTTTTTGGGAGGTGAGAGGAAACCAGAGAATCCAGAGCAATCCCACGTCGACACGGGGAAAATATGTGCAGAAACTCGACAGCTCAGGAACGAATCTGAGACTCTGGAGCTGTCGTCACTACGTCTTATGTATCATGATATGATACACTATATGGCCACTAGTTTGTGAACACCTGACCATCACATCCATACGTGCTTGTTGAACATCCCATTCCAGATTTAGGCCCTTTTTGCTGTTATAATAACCTCCACTCTTCTGGGAAGGCTTTCCACTAGATTTTGGGGTGTGGCTGTAGGGATTTGTGTTCATTCAGCCACAAGAGCATTAGTGAGATCAGGCACTGATGTTGGGTGAGGAGGTCTGGGGTGCAGTCAGTGTTCCAGTTCATCCCAAAGGTGTTCAGTGGGGTTGAGGTCAGGGCTCTGTGCAGAACACTCGAGTTCTTCCACTCCAACCTTGGCAAACCATGTCTTCATGGAGCTCACTTTGTGCACAGGAACACTGTCAAGCTGGAACAGGTTTGGACCTCTTCATACCACTGAAGGGAAATTGTAATGCTACAGCATACAAAGACATTCTATACAGATGTGTGGTTCCAACCTTGTGGCACTGAAGGAACACATTTACAGTACTGTGCAAAAGTCTTAGACACATGCAAAGAAATGCTGTAGAGCAAAGATGCCTTCAAAAATAATGAAATTAAAATATTATATTATATTAAAATATTATAAAAAGCAGTAAACAGTAATAAATGAAACAAAGTCAATATTTAGTGTGACGAGCCTTTGCTTTTAAAAAAATAGTAGTCTCAGGTACAATGTGTGCAGTTTTATAAGGAAATGAGCTGTAAGTGTTACTGAGCATCTTGCAGAACCAGCCACAGTTCTTCTGGAGACTTTTACTGTCACACTTGCTTCTTATTTTTGCAGCAAAACCCAGCAGCCTTCATTATGTTTTTTGTCCAAAAAGTGCCCTCTTATTTAATATCCTGCTTTCTTTACTGACAAACATTTTTCTGTAACATTTAATTTTCCTATGGAAGACTAATATTTGGAAATCTAAAATGTTTTTGTAACGACTCGATAATGTAGAAGTCCATCCATCCATCCTTTTTCTGCACCACTTTTCCTACACAGGGTCGCAGGGAGCCTGGACCCTATCCCAGGGGACTCGGGGCACGAGGCGGGGGACACCCAGGACGGGGTGCCAATCCATCGCAGGGCATAATCACACACTCACACCCCGGACAATTTGGAAATACCAATCAGCCTACAACACATATCTTTGGACTAGGGGAGGAAACTGGAGTACCTGGAGGAAACCTCGAACCTCGGGAGAACATGCAAACTCGACACACAGGGCAGAGGCGGGATTCGAACCCTGAACCCCAAACCCCAGGGTGCCTATAAGACAGTATTGCACATGTACTGTACATGAGGTGTCCACAAACTTTTGGCCATACAGTGTATTCATAAAGACACATTTTTATGTGAAATGTTTAATCACTTCTCAATTTTAAAAAAAGGGGTGTTTTGTCAACTCTCCCAGTGCTTAATTAGTTTTTAAACTCAAATACTTCATGCATGATGTATGAAGCTTTGTCTGGATGACGCAAACTCGCAGCACAGTGAGGTGTGTGTGTGTGAGTGTGTGTGTGAGAGTGTGTGTGGAGTGAAGTACACCACCCCTTCTCTCTATAGGAGGCCAGGAGCTGCCCCTCCTTCTCCCTCATTCACACCGCTTTATACACAACCCCTTATTCACTTATTAACCACACCACCATTATTATTCACTTTATCAATCCTAATTCATCCTGCAAGCTTAGAAAACAGGATAAAATGTGAAACAAATCAAAAGAGAGTGTGTTTATATCTGAAAGAGACCCAATAACAAACCGGCTTAATGTGAATGACGCAACACTCTGGCTGTAGCTAAGCTATTAGCAAGCTAGTTTTTTTCCTCAACACAAACACTGTCTCTGTGCTAACCTGTAATATTAATGCACCAGACACTTCAACACAATTTAAAACATTAGAAATATCCCAGTATCTGAATTCAGCAGCTAATAAAACTGTATTAAACGCCTGCTAATAATACCTGAGCTCTTTCACACCGTTAAACACCGAACATGGAAAAAAAATACCACAACAGATACCAGCTTTAACGCTACACACACCTTTCCTAAAATCACACCCTTCATATTACACCAGGGATAAAATAAAGAATGAACTGAACTCACCTACACGCTCACCCCGCAGCCCACCTTGTTATTTGTTGTTAAGGAGAAACCCAAATGGCGAGAAGAGCTCCAGCTGCTGTCTGCGCCCACGATTAGCCACACCCACAGAGGCGGGACCACCGAGCATTATCCAATCACTGCGCTGGAAAAATATCACGCAGCCAATGAAAGTAATTCTGTCGTTCAAGCCTTTCAATCTTTGTTTTTTGTTTTTTTGATTTTTATTATTTTATTACATTTTATTTTAGCTTATCACTGCTTATGTTTGCTTTATGTATTTTATTTGTTATCATTTGATTTCTTATTACTTGTTGCTAAAATGCAAGGCCTCTTTAAATTAAAGGACTACATTCAGTAGGATTTCTCTGATTTACAATAAATAAATTAAAGGTAAAGCAAAGAATTTTATGCTTTTTATACATTTTTGGATTTTGGTTAATGTAAATAAACTTAATATTATAGGACAGTAAAAGATTACTTGACTAAATATTTATGTTTTGTTTTTATATAATTTTTAATAATAAGTTAATTCTTATATTATTTTCTACTATACTATTCATTCAGCTGGTAATCTTCAGTAACCACTCTGTCCTGGTTAGAGTCACAGTGAATCTGGGGCCTATCCCAGCAACACTGGGTGCAAAGTGGGACTCACTGAGATACCAGTCCATCACAGGACACCCTTCACACACCACATGTACATACACTCATTCCAGCCTAGGGGCAATTCAGTGTAGCCAATCCATCTACCTCCATGTTTTTGGACAGTGGAAGAAACCAGAGAACCCGGAGGAAACCCATATGCACACGGAGGGAACATGTGAAACTCCACTCAGACAGTTAACCAAGCTCAGGATCGACCTGAGGACCCCGAAGCTGTGAGACGGCAATGCAGTCCACTGCGCCACCGTGCCACCCTGTACGAAATGATATGTTATGATATGATATGATCTTCTATGTTATTAACATCCTATAATATTAAGTTCAATCACATTTACCTATATTGTTTAAATAACAAAATCTTTGCTTTACATTTAATTAATTAATTAATTAATTGGTTGATTAATTAATAATACAGCAATGGTACAGAATTAATAAGTTAATTAATAGATTATTATATTATATTATATTATATTATATTATATTATATTATATTATATTATATCAAATCAAATTTTATTTGATATAATATAACAACATGCAGTGAAATGCTTTTTATGACTGTCTGGTGACAAAAAACACAATTTACATAAAAACAGAATTTAAGTACATAAAAATATAAAAAATATAAAAGATAGGTGGCAAAATATTTATGAACTATATGTATTATATGTGCAGCAGCATGTGTGTATTATATTATATTATATGGCCCTATAACATTAAAATTACTTGCATTTATCAATATTGTTTCCATAACATAAAACATTTCCATTACATTTCCTTTAATTTATAATGATATATTAATTATTATTTTAGAACAATTATTTCGTTTTTAATTATAAAACAATAACAGAATTAACACTAACATACAATACTAATTGCTATTATAATAATGTAAATATAATAATAATAATAATAATAATAATAGTCGTAGTAGTAGTAGTAATACTGTAGTAGTAGCAGTAGCAGTAGTAGTAGTAGTATCAGTTGTAGTACCAGTAGTAGTAGTAATAGTAGTATTGTAGTAGTAGTAGTTATAGCAGTTACAGTATTATGAATATTACTAGTAGGCCTATTATTAGCTCCCTGGCAGTGACTTGCCTCCACAGCGCCCCCTGCTGGAGGTCTGACAGCATTAGAGTGAAAGAGAGCAGACTGGTGATGAGAGATAATAATAATAATAATAATAATAATAATAATAATAATAGTAGTAGTCGTAGCAGTAGTAGCAGCAGTAATTGTAGTAGTAGTAGCAGTAGCAGTAGTTGTAGCAGC